>JAIUZE010029223.1:0-14292 GCA_022085475.1 Heliosperma pusillum | reverse complement strand
CCGTTAACATGGCCATGATACACTCAAACCCTAATCCAACATAATATCATGTGAATCAGTTAACAACCAGTAATCCAAACTCTATCAACCTTAGCCGGCTTGCATCTCACCTTCTAAGATTCATAGAATCATACAAACATGAAAAACCAATACGTCTACAAACAGGCATAAGTTCCTAGTACCGTCAATAGTCGACTTCTGTAACTCGAGGCTATACCACAAGGTAGGAAAACATCCTAGTCATAGACTGATCAGACCTAGCGACAACAGCTATTCCATTCCCCGTCCCATGACATAACCGTCTATGAGAAACTCTACTAGGCGACCCCCTAAGCAGAGATGGCTAGTACTTAAGCTGGCTCCCTTCCCAAAGCGGAACTCTTAGGATGCCATGCCCCGACGTGGAGATAAGCCCCCCAGGCCGAGACACAAAAGCTATCAAGCGGCGAACATATACTCGTTAAAGATAGTACGGGCCTATCAATGTCATGGTCCAAGATACTCATTTAGAATTAGAATGGTCAAGACGCCATATACTCATAATTCTATATGGGTACTTAGTCAACACGACACCAACCATATAATCAAACAGTCACGGGAAAACATCCTATCATGTGACTAATTGCATATCAATTAATAATCAAATATCATATCGCCTCATATCTACTAAGGCTAATTCAATAATTAAATACAACCTTACTTGAAGACAAATCCCCGACCCGAGTCCCGCGACGGGTCATCAGTCAAATCGGGCTGACTAGATCTTAGTTTGACCAAACCCGTTGGATCAAACCGGCTAGAAACAGAGTCTTTATCACATAGACATAAAATCAACATATTCCTTACATATTATTTTAATAAAACTTCTAACATGTGAATTATTAAATCTTACGTAAAACCCCGCTTGACTTAAAGGATATAAAAATAAACTACGATCTCGTCTTATAATTTCTAACATGTGAGAAATAATAATTTTATGAAAAAACCTTTTTAATTAAATATTTTACTTATTAATATTTCCCACTTGCTAAATATTACAAAACGCGATAAAAATGACGATAACTCAAAAACCGTCACAAGTCCCAAAGTGGGACCCACGGGCTGAGTTGGGCCGGACCCACATGGGCCTGAACTGGGCCCCACGGCCTAAATGGGCTGTTTTGGCAGATTTTATACTTTTTACAAAAACCGTTTCTTAATTATTTCCCGCATGCTTAACTTAATTAAAACCCGTCAAAACAACAACATAACAATCAAACATCGACACAACCCAAAGACCAAAACCCGGACCCACCATGGACCAGCCCAGACCGGGTCTGAACCGGCCTGGACCGGCTGGGTTGGTCCGGTTCACCACCACCACCAATTCCGGCCCCACCAAACAACAACCCCAAATTTCCAAATTAATTCTAACATGTTTTTAATTAACAACATCCATTTTTAAACAATCAAAACAACCATCAAACATACAAAAATCATGATTATGAAGAATCATCCAAAATCATCAAGAACAACCAACATGTTATAAATTCATAAAACACCATAATAACCACTACTAAACATGTTACTAACTAAAAATCATAAAATCATAATAATATGAACAAAAACTAAAGATGAACCAAAACTAAAGAAAAACAAAGCTATGTAACATTTATCCGTCGAGTAACTCGGAATCGTTACCTTAGCTAGCTAAAATCAAGTAGCACCAAAATAATAAGAACTAAGAACTAAGAAACCCGTCTTCTAGTCTTCCCCTAATATATACGAGTCACCAAACTCGTCGTCAAAATCTTCCCCTATAAGAAATGACAAGAAAACATTATTAGAACTTAAAACTTGATTTTCCATAATTAAAGTGTTGAAAACGATTTGTCGGAATTTAAAATAAAACGTACTTGAAGATGGGGAGCGAAGAGGAGATCCTAGAAATATAAGTTAGGACGGATTTAATTAAGAAATGAAGGTTTTATGAAGGTTTTGCTCAAGAACGATGAAGAACGGATGAAGAACGCGAAGAACGCTCAAGAACGATTAAAGAAAGTGATATTTTGATCTTAATTTGATTTGTTGAAAAATGAAACGTTGTTTGTGAGTAAAGTGGAGTGTGTGAGCCGTGAGTTTATAGAGCAAAATAGTGAGTTGGGTTTGAAATTGTTGTTATGGAATCGACCCGGTATAATAATATATTACCGTAATTAATTCGATATTAAGTTAATTAAATTAAATATCAAGATATTATGTTATTATAATCAAAAGAAAGACAAATATCTAGTCCTATTAGAGGACCTAGAAAACCGTGTGGTATGGTGACTGTCGGATCAGTTTTGTAAACGATTTGCGAAATTTTCGTTAACTGATCGATAAAGTTAATAAATATCTAGATATTTTGATTAGTTTAATCAAAATAAATAAAATATCTAATGGTGAGTGGAAAGCGATGACACGCGCGTGTGACTCATGCCAAAGTCGAGTTTCGATTTTGTTTCGCGCTTTACGATGAGTCGGGAATAGTTAAATGACGTTCGGTTAAAACCGTAAACGTTATTCTTAAATTCCGAATAAATTCAAAATAATTATATTAAATTATGATAAATCTTAATAAATCTAAATAAAAATAAATCAAAAATATTATTTTTTTAAATAAAATTTCGGTCTTCATACTTATGAGACGAGTCGGGAAAAGTCAACGGAAGTCAAAGTTGACTGAAAAGTCGAGAAAAGTCAAAAATGACTTAAAAGTCAAGGAAAGTTTATGACGACTTAAAAATCAATAAAAAGTCAATGACGACTTTAAAAAGTCAAGAAAAAGTCAAGGACGGTTTAAAAGTCAAGAAAAGTCAAAGATGACCAAAAACGGTCTTTTCATGAAATCTCTCAAAAATTCCAAATACGAACGCGGAATTTCAAAATACGACTCGGAACAAAAATTCCTATATTAAAAACTTAAGTTCTACTGAAAAGTATCCATAAGCTATTGCGTAAGCAAATTGGGTACTTTTCGGGTTGTTACAATTACTCTTGATGAGGATGAGGCAAACGATAGTAATAGTGAGAACGTGGCTTTACAAGTTTCGGATCTTGAAGATGAAAAAGTGTTATTTTCTAGGCGTTTTAAGAAAAAACTCTTTAACCAAAAACAAGGAAACACGTTTAACAATAACACAAACAAATCTTATAAGAAGCCAATCGAGTCAAAAGGGTCTCTCTCAAGTCGTGGTTGCTTCAAGTGTGGGGACAATGATCATATGATTAAGGATTGTCCTACCTGGAAGAAATCAAAGACAAAAATCAACGAGACAAAACTAAGAAGGAATTCCAGCAAGTCATGATGGCTTATTGCTGTGGAGATCTCGACACTGAAGACGACGAGTCAGAGGAAGAAGAAGTTGCCAACCTATGTCTGAGCAACGTCAGTCTTGACTTAATTTTTGAGAGCGACAGCGAGAGTGAATCTGAGATGTGTCTTGTCGGTAATTCAGATTCATAATCAAATTCAGAAGATGATGAAGAGGTTAGTCATCTTGAACTTAAAAAGCAAGTTAAGAAATTGTGTAAGAAGTCTTTAATTAAGTATTTTGAAGAAACCTTAGATCATTTCCATGAACAGAGTCTTGAATTAAAAGATCTTAAGGAACAAATTCTTGACATTGCTGAGGAAAACCAACTTCTTAAGGCCAAAGCTAAAAAGCTCAAGTCTAAAGTTATGGCAACTTCAGCTACAACTTCAGACCTAACAAATGTTGAGAAAGAAGCTCTTGAGTCTAAAGTTATAGCTAATGAAGCTATAATCTTAGAGTTAAAGCTTAACATTAAGCATCTTCAAGCCAAAGTTATAGCTAATGAAGCTATAACTTTATAATTGAAGAAATTCAATGAGCTTTTATAATCTGAAGCTAAGGCAAAGGAAGTTGTTATCACTGATCACAAGAAAGAAAACTCTTTTCTTTCTCAGCAATTGAAAGATATAAAGGCTGAATTCTCCCAAGCCAAAAGTCAACATAATGAGGAGAAATTTATCTTGAAGAAACGTTTTAATGATATTCGTGAAAACTTTAAAAAGAACAATCCCTCCAAAGACTCGAATATAGACCATGTGATATGTGAAAAAGAAATTCAGTCTATGAAGGAATTGCTCCTACATGCACGAAAAGTTCATGATAAATGGGAAGGAAGTTAGAAAGTCTTAAACTTCCTCACCGAACAGTCTAACAATAACATGAAGATGGGTCTAGGACATGAATGTTATAGTCGAAGAGACCATTATAAGTGCAAATCCACTCCTTCTGACAGTGATTTCAGAAGAAGGAAATATGTCAATATTTCAGAATATCTGATTTGCAATTGTTGTGGTCACAATGGTCATGTTAAAGAAAATTGTGTTAAATATGTCAAAGACAACAAAAATCAAACTGATTTTGTTAAAGAACATGACGTTTCTAGTACTGACGAGTCTGAACCTGAATCTCAACGTGAAGAATTTATAAATAATGAGTTCATATGGTTTTATGACATATCTTTCGATTACACATCTAAATCTTCAACATCTAAAGTCAATGTGAATCAAAAGCAGTCATTCAAACCTAGTATGCGTCACAACAATAGAAAACCTAGAACATACTATAAACCTAGACAACCCTATGTTAAGACCAAAAGAATTGTAAACCAGGTATGCGTTAGGAAGGATCAAATTCATAGAGTTACTAACATTAAAGGACCCAACTTAGCTTGGGTACCTAAAAGTTGTATTTGATTCCCGTGCAAATACTAGTGAAAGAAAATAATCAATGGTATCTCGACAGTGGTTGTTCGAGACACATGTCCGGAAATAAGAATCTTTTTCTTTCACTAGAGCCCTTCGACGGTGGCAAGGTCACTTTTGGAGACAACAAGAAGGGCAAGATAATCAGTGTAGGTAAGATTAATATATCTCCTTCACATGCTATTAATAATGTCTATCTGGTAGATGGTCTTAAACAGAACTTGCTAAGTATCTCTCCATTATGTGATAAAGGCAATAAAGTTGTTTTTTATTCAAATGTTTGTCGCATCATAATTGAAGGTACTAGTAATGTTATTCTAGAAGGTCTACGTAAAAGGAACGTGTATTTGATTGATTTAAACAAAGTCACGACAACTTCCTTTAAGTGCATGAAAGCTATTGTAGATGATTCATGCTTGTGGCACAAGAGGTTTGCACATATTAGTCCAACAAATTTAAAGAAACTCAAATTGTGGGATTTAGTTGAGGGTTTACCCTCAATCAAAATCGAACAAGAAAAGATGTGTGACTCATGTGCCTGATGTAAACAAGTTAGATCTTCTTTCAAACCAAAACGAGTAGTAAGTCCAGAACGTCCACTGATATAGTGTCATTTCACCCTACTTTTCCACCCCTGTTTTCCTCGTTTTGCTTGCCTTTAACGCTCCCTAAGAGCGTTTCTACGTGTTTTACCTTCTTCTAGCATATTTCTCGCTTTTATCGTATTTTTGTAGGTAAACCGTCATTTGGGGACCCTAATTGGCGTACCCAATTTTCATCGACAAAAGAGAAGGTACACCACACTGAGGGCCCACAGCATGTCCTAGGGGACCCCACATACCATTGGGGACCCTAATTGGCGTACCCGAGTCAAGGCGACCTAAATCGATAGAAGTTGACAAAGTTATATCAAGGGAACAAGGAGGAAAGACCTTTCACGGGCATGAAGTACATCTCACGGTCGTGAGTTTCCTTCCAAAGAATGATGATTTTTTAGCAACACAACACACGGTCGTGAAACACAGCTCACGATTGTGAAACACAGCTCGCGGTCGTGAAACACAGCTCGTGGTCGTGAAACTTAGTTCGCGGTCGTGAAACACAGCTCGCGGTCGTGAAACATGTTTCACGGTCGTGACTTAGTTGGGAATTCAGGACTTGCTACTGCCACAGATCTCACGACCGTGACTTGCATCTAACGGTCGTGAAACCATTGTGACGGTCGTGAGACACCTTTCGCGGCCGTGACTCATTCAACCCACTTAGTCTTTCGAAGCCCATCTTTCCTCCATTTTGTAAACCTATAAATAGATCCTCTTGTGTAATTAGAGGGGACGAAACCTTATACTCAAAATTAGTTAGATTAGATTAGATTAGATTAGTCGTCCTAATTATTTTACTTTTTCCTCAATTACTCTTTAATTAGTTTTAGATCTAGTCATGTAATTGGATTTCTTGGAATTTGTACTGGAAGATTGGTGACAAAGTCTGCTCCTTTATTCAAGATTTCCTCTTTTATTGTTCATCTTTTGCCTTAATTAGTTGGTATATATTCTTATTCCCTTTCATGTACTTGCTAATCTTGTCATTTCATTACATGTTTTCTTTCCTTCTTATCATTATGTCTTGTCTTAGTTCTATATCTTATTCCTCCATATTTCTCATGTTAAGTAGTGAGTAGTGATTAATCTAGGATTAGTGGAAGATAAAGGGTTTTAATGAGGGTTAATATTTGTTTGATGGTTTGATTTGTTGATTAATTGTCTTTCTTCTAACTTACGCATACCACATGTTTGATGAAATGCTTGCTTGACAAACTTGCATGGTTCATGTTTATTATAAATTTCCGTAAGATCGATAGCTGCGGAATATGTTAGGATTTGCATATAGTTGGTATATCGACCTTGTGTACGCGAGAGGTAGCTTGGTTCGGCATATGGGAGGGATTGTAAGATCGAGAGCCTCAATCCACCGCGCCCAAGTTTGACTACCCATTAACTATGAACCCGACTCACTAGAACCAAAATTACCCATTTGAACCCACCGATCCTAGACTTTCCTTTTATTGCTTGTTATTTGATTATCTTATTTTAGTCTTACTTTCCTATTTATTTGCATTTACTCAATGTTCTTAGATTAGTTTTAAATCCACTTCTATATCATGACACCCTTGAGCATAGCTAGTCTAGAATTTTACATATCGAATACCCACCGTCCCTGTGGACCGATCTTGACTTGCCACCATGCTAAGTCTTGTTATAAATATCGTTTGACACATCAAAACGACGCGTGTCAAAATTGCGCCGTTGCCGGGGACGGTGCGATATATTTGATTTGCTTTCTAGACGTTTCTAGTTGTGCTTGTTTGCCTTGAGGAACTTTGTTTCTCAAGGTTATTTCTAACCCTTTTATTTAGTTTCTTTGTTTGTAGTTTTCTATTATTTGCATAATCTTCAATGATGACACAAAGCTTTCAATAGGAAGAGTATGGGCAAGGTGAAGTTTTTGGCTATGACTCCCATGAGTGTAGAGGGTTTGTTGAGCAAGATAACATATTCCCATCCTATATCTCAGATAATGAAAGTCCAAGCTACTACCCCATCTCTCCTTATGAAATCCCACATGTCCAACCTCCACAACAACAACAATTCCAAACTACTTACAACCACCCACAATGTCAACCACCCTTCTTCCCACAACAAGTTGACAACCATGAACTTGATGAGAAAAGTTTAATATTTCAACTTATGCGAATGAAAGAAGAAGCCCAAGCAAGGGACATGGTTCTCAATGAAATTGTAGCCCATGGGAGAATGTTGGCTACTAAATTAGCTCAATTGCAAGCCGGCCAAGAGCTTGATGAAGAACAAGAGGAAAATGGCAAGATGGATGACAATGAGACATTTCCTCTTGCTTCTTGCCACGCACCCTCAACAAATGATATGTGAAAGACTTATGCTTCCCCTTAGGGAGGAGTTTTGATAGAGGATGATAGTGACGATGATGATGAGTATATGCTTAATTGTGTAGAATGTGTTTTGACTCCTTCATCTCCTCTTTCTTGTGTGACAATGAGCCTTTCTTCCATTGAGTTTGATGCTAGTGGGGCAATGGAGAGTGGTGAAATAAAAGATTCGAGTGAAACCTCTTTTTTTGATGATGGCTTTTCAAGGGAAGAGGAGTTAAATGATAATGGAGAAATGGAGGATGGGGTAATAGAAAACTTGAATGAATTTTCCCTCTTTGAAGACTCAATCTCTAGTGAGGATGAATGTGAAGCGAATTATGAGCCAACTACTCTTCCTCCCCCTACTAGGGATGTTTATAATGATGATGAGGAAGACTCTTCGCCTCACTTTTCTTTTATAACCCATGAAGGGGTTTGTGTGTCATGGAAACTTGTAAAGGTGAAAGGAGAAATTTTAAGCCCCCAAAAGAGCATGAGTCATGTTTTCTACCTTTTATTGACAAAGGTTGTGACTTGATTGGTATTAAGCACCACAAAGGCCTAAGTGTCGTGGCCAAGTTGGATTGGATTGTGGGAAATATCGATATATTTCATACACGAAATTTAAGGATTATAACGAAATTATAATATATGAAATACGAGTCATAAACGAAAAGCATAAAGATTAGAATCAACCTTTGGTCCTAGCAATATGGCCTAAGAACAAATATCGAGATCGATATTCTCCTAATTGTTGCACCCAAGATGCTCTGAGATATGCCTTTTCTTGTGCTAGAAAGAATACAAAAATTAATGATGATTTTTGTGTCAAGTTATGAATGATGAATTATGTAGAGAAGAGGAGTTTATATAACACTCTCCTACTCCTCTTTTTGGCCGTGTAACACAAGTGTAGTAGAGGGAGGAGTCTCCCTCTTCTTCTTCTACTTGTATTAGGAAGTGGAGTCCAGATAGAAGTCTTCCTCTTTTATTTATTTAATGTATAATATGTGTATATATTATTATTGTCATTTATGTTGTCATATATTAATAAGTCCATACAACATTTTGTAGTCGATTTATTAATACCGGACTGACATCATTTATTATGACAATATTGTATAATATATACGTCAACTATAAATATCGTATATTTATAATTTGCTAATTAAATGTAACAGTTTATATTTAATTACGAATTAACATTTAATTCGTTTAAGCTTGCATTATTTAATCGTATTAAATAATTACATTATATACATTAATTAGATATAACAGTTTATATTCAATTACAAATTAACATTTAATTCGTCTCAGCTAATATTATTTAATCGTATTAAATAATCGTATCATCATTACATTGACTAACTTTTTAGTCATATACATCGACTAACCTTTTAGTCATATAAGGCATCAATATGATTATATTTTTCATATAATCATATCTCTCAAACACATCCTTTAGGTGTGACTTTTAGGGACCAGTTGATCACCGCCATTAAAATGACAATAACGTCAAACTTCTAGCAAGCCAACCGTTATCGATATACGTTAATCAACTGATAAGAATACTAAGTATACCCTGTGAACCTGTAAGAGATTTATACACGTTATCAGACTAACTTTGGAGGACACTAGCTCCAACAATTTCCCACTTGTCCTTACAAGTGTATGTGCGATAACCGATTCTCATATCCAAAATTTTTCCCACTCAATGTAAAACAATTTGCAAAGTCCATATTCACAAAGGTCGTATTTTACAAGTGATCTATATCAAGAGTGGTTTTTCCGACTAGAGAGTAACCTAACTGATAAATGAATCATTATTCGAGCATGACCATGCATTTCAGTTACAACTCCTCGAGTGGCCCTGAGAAATAACATAACCTAGATAAAGGTTGGATAATTTCTTCAACTCGAATCCTGCAGATACAGGCACAGTTTGAAATGGCCCAGTTAAAATCTGCTTAGCCTCCTGTTACGGTCGACCATGAGAAAGAAACTAAAGTCACCCAAAAACTGCCTTAATCTCAAGAGACAGTCGATAGTCAAAAGAATCGACTCTAGGAACACTATGGACGTCCAATCCACGACCTGGCATTGAATTTTTTTACACATTTAGGACTCCATAACGTTGTCACGATCTCCTACGAGGTATCTTTATAACTCGTATCTGTGATCGATCCGTCAACCGTTTGACTTATGGCTCGTTGAACCCACCATCAATCAACTTCACAATATAATTGCCATAGTTAGCAGCTCATATGGGCGATTACGGACCAAACAAATGTAATGTAATTCAGTTACTTTGTGGCGTTCAATGTTGTCGTACAATCCACATGAAAAACAAAATATGAAACAATACGATGATGTTATGAATAGTATATGAAAAAATACATTTATCTAATCCATATAAACAATTACTACAACTCAGGAACACGTTTAATTCCCATGGAAATAATGTGCCCTTCATGCTTATCATATTTTAACGGTTTAGTGAGCGGGTCCGCGATGTTGTCATCCGAAGCAATCTTGTCTATCACTATCTCCTTTTGCTCCACGTAATCTCGGATCATGTGAGCCTTCCGAAGTACATGTCTAGACTTGTTGCTAGACTTAGGCTGCTTAGCTTGGAAGATGGAACCTCTATTATCACAATAGATGGTGATTGGGTTATTCGAACTAGGAACTACGGTTAGTCCTTGTAAGAACTGACGCATTCAAATAGCTTCCTTTGCAGCTTCCGAAGCGGCATAATACTCAGACTCAGTTGTAGAATCTGCTATAACACTTTGTTTGGAACTTTTACAACTGACCGCAGCGCCATTAAGAGTAAAGACGAATCCAGACTGAGATTTCGAGTCATCTTGATCCGTTTGGAAGCTAGCATCCGCGTAACCGATTGCGCATAGCTTAGTATCTCCTCCATAAGTCAATACCCAATTCTTAGTCCTTCGTAAGTACTTAAGGATATTTTTAACAGCCATCCAGTGTGTTTCACCTGGATTGCCTTGGTACCGACTCGTCATACTCAATGCATATGCCACGTCTGGACGTGTGGATATCATGGCATACATGATCGATCCTATGGCTGATGCATAAGGAACACGACTCAAGCGCTCGACCTCTTCCGATATCTTGGGTGCCTGAGCTTTATTCAAATGCATCCCAGAAATCATTGGAAGGTGCCCCTTCTTAGAGTTGGTCATGCTGAACCTTTCAAGAATCTTATCTCTATAGATAGGGATCCCCAATATGCATTGTGCCTCACCCAAATCTTTCATCTGGAAATGGTTCTTTAACCATACTTTTACCGAAGATAAGAGAGGAATGTCATTCCCAATCAAGAGTATGTCATCGACATACAATATCAAGAAGAAAATCTTACACCCACTCGACTTGACATATAAGCATGGTTCCTCGACCGATCGAGTGAAACCATTTTCTTTTATCACCTGGTCGAAACGATGATTCCAACTCCGAGATGCTTGCTTAAGTCCATAAATGGAACGCTTAAGCCTGCAAACTTTCTTAGGTTTTTTAGGATCAATGAAACCTTCGGGTTGTACCATGTACAAAAACTCCTCCAAATAACCGTTTAAGAAGGCGGTTTTCACATCCATCTGCCAAATTTCATAGTCATTGTTGGACCTATTTTATAGTTTTGATAATAACATATGCTTACTTGATAATATGCTTTACTTGATATATCATATGCATGTAATTGCGTGTTTTAGTCTTATTATAGCTAGCAACAATTATGAGAAGAAAGATCAAAGTTATAAGAACTTCAGGCATAACTTTGACAAAGTCTTTGAGACAAAGTTATAACAACTTCGGGAATAACTTTGGAAGTTTACATGGAAGTTATAGCTGTCCAGTCATAACTTTAAAGAAAATCGCTTCAAGCAAGATCTACCTCAAATAACACAAGACTCAAGATGGAGGGTCTTTGTGATCAAGATGAAGAGATGATCCGTATACTGAAGATCTTTGTGAAGATTAGATAGTATCGGTCGTCATTCGGTAACTATTCCATTTGAGTGATTTTATGTTCAAAGTTATAGCTTTAGCCTATAACTTTGGATGATAAATGTTGATGCATGATTTTGGAAATAAAATGTTTTAAATGTTTTCAAAAGTGAAAGAGTATTTTTATATTTATCAAAAGTTTTAATAGAGAATATATTTATGAGATTCTATTGATTAGTAATACAACTTATGGGTTGTCATGCTACCTAAGGTTTCTAATATATTCTATCTCAATTTGTTGTTAACCTAATAAGCCCACCTAGGGTTTGAGCCATCTAGGGTTTCGTGTAAACCAAGGGATTGTGCCACCTAGGGTTGCGTGCCTCCTAGGGTTTCGTGAGACTAGGGATTTCGGCCTCCTTAGGTTGTTTCCCTTGTTTACCTAATCTAGGATTCTACTATATCTTTACAACAATATTTTGAGATATTAAAAGATAAATATATTTCTATAAGATAAACCAAATAATATTTTGAGATAAAGATATTTCTAAAAGATAAGCAAATATTATTTTAAGATATTAAAGATAAATATCTTTCTTAAATATTAAGCTAGGGTTTTAGATATACTATGATTCTGTTACAATAAATACTCCTTCACATCTTAATTGTAGAAAACACGAAATACACAAGCATCACACGACACACACATACTTGAGAGTATTTTCCAAAATCGTTTTAAGGCAAACCTTTGAGCAAAATATTTATTAGTTTTAGTGTTTGTTTTTCAAAAGAGTCGTGCATCAATTATTATCAATCGCTTGAGTGAAATACGTTATTGGATAATAGTACATCATTATAAGCTTACAATTCTTTAACGGGAATCTGTGTGAGTTATATTGTACTTTCTTATTAACGTAAGATAGTATAGAGTATTTAGCGATACTCACCTTGAGTTATAATCGTAGTGTTGATTATACGAGTGGGTTGATAATTTTTGTAATGTGACACCCTCAAATTTGCGGAAAGAAAAAAAAATAATTTAATACATAACGAAGGGTGTCATAAATAACACGGGTCATTACAAAACGGAAATAATATTCTACAAAAGAAATATACAAGACGGGAGACATATCTCCCGTATAAATACGGAAATGAAAGAGTGTATACTAATATACAATCTAAGAACCGAATATAGGTCCAAGGTAATACTTATCCGCTCGCTAGCTCGTCAATGTACCCAAGTCTGCATTCACCACCTGTTTCACCGCATTAAATATAAACACGGAAGCCACAGTCAGTGGGGAGTAACTCCGAGTCCTCCCAGCCACGAAATGTCGAGTTTGATGAAACATGAATAACATAAAAGCAATGTATATGGAAAATACAAAACGTAAACATATATGATATGCTTTTCATGTTATGAAACAGATAACTAACAAATAACCTAGCATGTGAAAGCTATCATGTGAAACCGATAATAAACTATAACTCGAGGTAGGGAAGCTGGTATGCTAGCTCAGAGGTTCCTCTCAGAAACATGTCCATGATACACTCAAACCCTAATCAACACGTAATCATGTGAATCAGTTAACAATCGGTAATCCAAACTCTATCAATCCTAGCCGACTTGCATCTCACCTTCTAGAACTCATAGAATCATACAAACATGAAAGACCAATACTTCTACAAACAGGCATAAGTTCTTAGAACAGTCGATAGAAGACTTCTGTAACTCGAGGCTATACCACAAGGTAGGAAAACATCCTCGTCCTAGACTGATCAGACCTAGCGACAACAGCTATTCCGTTCCCCGTCCCATGACATAACCGTACATGAGAAACTCTACTAGGCGACCCCCTAAGCAGAGATGGCTAGTACTTAAGCTGGCTCCATTTCCAAAGTGGAACTAGGCAGCCATGCCCCGACTTGGATATAAACCCACCAAGCCGAGACACAAAAGCTATCATCAGGCGAACATATACTCGTTAAAGATAGTACGTGCCTATCAATGTCATGGTCCAAGCTACTCATTTAGAATTAGAATGGTCAATACGCCATATCCTCATAATTCTCTATGGGTACTTAGTCAACACGACACCAACCATATAATAAAACAGTCACGGGAAAAACATCCTATCATGTGACTAATTGCATATCAATAATAATCAAATATCATATCGCCTCATATCTACTAAGGCTAATTCAATAAGTAAATAAAACTTTACTTGAAGACAAATCCCCGACCCGAGTCCCGCGACGGGTCATCAGTCAAATCGGGGCTGACTAGATCTTAGTTTGACCAACCCCGTTGGATCAAACCGGCTAGAAACAGAGTCTTTATCACATAGACATAAAATCAACATATTCATTACATGTTATTTTAATAAAACTTCTAACATGTGAATTAGATTATATAATACCCAAAACCCCGTTTGACTAAAAGGATATTAAATAAAACTACGATCTCGTCTTATAATTTCTAACATGTGAGAAATAATAATTTTATGAAAAACCTTTTTAATTAAATATTTTACTTATTACATTTCCCACTTGCTAAATATTACAAAACACGATAAAATAACAATAACTCAAAAACCGTCACAAGTCCAACAAG
>JAIUZE010029222.1:0-16757 GCA_022085475.1 Heliosperma pusillum | reverse complement strand
TTAGCTAGCAAACCACTTAGCCCAAAAATAATAATAAGAAGTATAATAATAAGACACCCTCCTACTAATCTTCCACCCAAAATATACGAGTCTCCAAACTCGTCTTTCAAAAAATCTTCCCCTATAAGAAATAACAAAAAAAACTTATTAGAACTAAAATATTGAATTTCATAATTAAAGTTTGAAAAATGCTTCTTGACGAATTGAAATTAAAACCATACGTGAAGATGAGGAGCGAAGAGGAGAGTCTAGAAATATAAATTAGGATGGATTTAATTAAGAAACGAAGATTTTATGAAGGTTTTGCTCAAGAACGATGAAGAACAATTGATGAACGATGAAGAACACGAAGAACGATTAAAGAAAGTGATGTTTTGATCTTTATTTGATTTATTGTAAGATGAAAAGTGGTTTGTGAGTAATGATGGTGTTGGGTGAGCCGTGTAGTTATAGGCAAATAAGGATGTCGAGTTTTGAAATTGTTGTTACGTAATTGACTCGCGTTTAATAATTATTTTACGGTAAACGATTGAATATAATTAACGATAAAGTTAATTACACAAATATCTAGATATTATGATTATTGTATCAAAAGAAATGAAAATATCAAGAGCTATTAGAGGACTTTTGAGCCGTGTGGTATGGTGAGCATCGGGTCTGTTTTTCCTCGATTTGCGTAATTTCCGTTAACTGATCGATAAAGTTGAAAATATCTAAGATATTCTTATTAGTTTAATCAAAAGAATTAAACTATCTCATGTGAGTGGAAAACGATGACATGGGCGCGTGACTCATGCCAAAGTCGAGTTTCGAATTTGTTGCGCGCATTACGATGCGTCGGGAATAGTTAAATGACGTTTGGTTAAAAACCGTAAACGTTATTCTTTAAATTCCGAATAAATTCAAAATAATTATATTAAATTATGATAAATCTTAATAAATCTAAATAAAAATAATTCAAAAATATTATTTTTTTAAATAAAATTTCGGTCTTCATACTTATGAGACGAGTCGGGAAAAGTCAACGGAAGTCAAAGTTGACTGAAAAGTCAAGAAAAGTCAAAGATGACTTAAAAGTCAAGAAAAGTTTATGACGACTTAAAAGTCAAGAAAAATCAATGACGACTTTAAAAAGTCAAGAAAAAGTCAAAGACGACTTAAAAGTCAAGAAAAGTCAAAGATGACTAAAAACGGTCTTTTCATGGAATCCCTCAAAAATTCCAACTACGAACGCGGAATTTCAAAATAAGACTCGGAACAAAAATTCCTATTTTAAAAACTTAAGTTCTACTGAAAAGTGTTAGTAAATATTTTTACTAGAAAAATTGGTATTTTTCGGGTTGTTACATGTTATATTGAATTAGCAAATTATAATTATACGGATAATGATAATTAACGTATATATTATACGATTGTCATATTAGATGTTGTCAGACCGGTATTAATGCATCCACTACAAAATGTTGTATGAACATATTAATACATGACAACACAAATGACATTTATAATAATAATACACATTATATATTAAAGCGAATTTAACCGAAATAAAGTCTAGATTCACTCTGGAATTTTCGGTCAATGGGTAGTTATTTTGAGGAGAAAAATCTCCTCATAAAAACCCTATTGGAGCCGTGAGACAAGAGGGAAGTGAGGAAAAATTCTAACCCTAATTCATTTCTCACTTGTGCCTCCATCTTTTCACATCACAAGATCAAAAAAAAGTTAATAGTAACTTTTGACAAAAATTTTCTAGCAAATTAAAGGGCATTTCTCATTCTATCTTGGGTGCTACGATTAGGAGATATCATCATTTTGATATTGTTCTTAGGCCTTTAAGCAAGGACTAAAGGTTATTTCTAATCTCTCGCTTATTATGCATTTTCTTTTATGACTATTAATCATTTAATCATAATTTCATTATAATCCTGAGTGATTTAAAGGGAAATATACGGATATTTTCCCACAGAAAACAAGTGGATTATTTGGTTAAGTGAAAAAATGGAAAGGCCCAAGTCTTACTTTGGGCGTACCCACATGGAATTTCAAATATAGACATCGATTTTCGACTCGAAAATGATGCGAATGACACGGGTTCTACCCAAAATATAGAATTCCTAATTTAAGACTAAATTAAAGCGAACTAAAATTAATTAAATAATAATATAATTAAGCTGCTAATTTTGCGGGTGTTACAATCACACCTCCTTTTAAAAATTTCGTCCTCGAAACTTGAAACAAAAAGGACGATACCTTAATCAAATAGGCTCGGGAACTTGGCTCGCATTAAAGCTTCCATCTCCCAAGTCTCTTCTTCCACTAATCCACATTTCCATAAAACGTTCACTAGGGGCGCCACTTTGCATCTCTACTTCTTACCTTTCTTATCTATGATTCAGATTGGTCTTTCCTCAAAAGTCCATATCGGCTCCAGTGTAACACCCTTATTGTGACAACCCTCGCGAATGCGGAAATAAAACATACAAGCATGTGAATTAATTAGCGGAAATACGGTATTTTAAAAACCTTTATACATGCAAGATAGAAAATACGAGGAGTGTCAAATATTACAAACCAAATACAAAATAATATAAGAGACGTAGTCTCTCAAAATGTTAACAAAAGACAAGTTATTTAGCAACTAGCTAAGATCGTCTAAAGGTGTTTCATCCAGGGACAACGCCCGCTATCTCACACCCGAACCCAAAATACCAAGCAAAATGCCATCCATGCAAGCAACCTGTTCATTCATGAAAAACATGAATGCCACAGTCAGTGGGGAGTAACTCCGGGTTCTCTCAGCCATATCACATTAAACGTACATAAAAGAAAATACAAAAGTAGAAGCATGCATATATAGATATACATGTGAAATGCGATAAGGATAGATAGGCAATTCAATATATAATAATAAGAGCATATGAGATACAAGTTCGAATCCATCATGTTATACAAAGACTCGGGGAAGACACTCTTAGGCAACCAAATAGGCTCACTAGGGCTTACATCTCACCGTTAGCGGTAAAAGTTTGATAAGATTGAGACTCGACAAAAAAACCATGCAAAGTCATCCAATGATCAATCATATAATCATTTATCCAAACACAATGACACAATGACGACATCTCTCACGGTAAATGAAACGCACTAGCACCGTGTACATGGCAAGTATGATTAAAAGGCATCCACGAGATAAGCATTTCCCTGAACGCATACACGATGACATTTCGTATATGTAGACTAATTTCCTCCTGGTAGCACGACGATAATAATACGGTCCTAGTCTAAACCTGGCCAGATTTTGGAATAAACGTTTTCCGATTCGACATGCGATGACTTTCGCATCCAAGACTCGGTTCAATCATAGACGCCGAGTACCCCAAATTCGGTCGATAATCACGAAAGAGGCGGAAAAGAGCTCAAGCCACATAACAAGCGGTACGCTACATGCAAATAACACCACCTCGCAAGTATACAACATTTGACGGCCGGGTCGATCAACGCAAAGCGTTCGCCTTCCAACAACGTCGTCGTATGCCCACTAACACATGCAATTAAGCAGTAGGATACATCCCCGTTCCGACATTCCAGCCTTACGAAAGTGGAGGTAGCCAAGGGAATGAGAGTACAAAGCACATAACAAAATAGTGCTCAAACCATAACATTTGTAAAAACCGACTCAAAGTGGGTCATATAAAAAACCGTCACAAAACATGTGATACAAGCGAATGAAATATCATATATTCGAAACATTAATATTTAAAGTCACTGCGTAAATTTATACGATAAATGAACCATTGGAAATATTATAAATGAAATCGTAAACAAGAAATACAAACACGTTCCAGCAGGTGCCAGCCGGTCAGGTGGACCGGCTGCCGGCTACCCGGCTGGTACCTTTAGTCATATGAAAACCAACATGAAAATACAGAGTGTCCCAGCCGGTCAAGGGGACCGGCTGCCGGCTACCCGGCTGGGACCAAGGGCACATAAGAAAAAATGGGAGGAAAGTTGAGGTGTCTCAGCCGGTCGGCCGGCTAAGACCTATTTCATGCTTCAAAATTTACGTAACACAAGAATTATACAGCCACTGCCCCAGCCGGTACGCTGACCGGTTGTCGGTCGGCCGGCTGGGGTCTATAATGCACAAAAATCACCATTTCACTTAAGGATCCACATTTTTCAACAATCAACTATCATTATAATTCATTAATTCTCATATAAATTCTCAACTAATAACATCCATTACCAACAATACGATTCCTATGATTACTAATCATAATCTAATTACGATTCCTAACTTAGAAAACACGTAAAACACGTAAATGATATCGAGTAACTCTTCACCGTTACCTTTATGCGTCTTCACTCCGCGTCAAGGTCCTGTTCAATCAAGAAGTAGTCTTTGTCGGGATCTTGAAGGTCACCACCTACAAATAGTTAATAAAAGATGAATATACTTCACCTTGAGAAAGACGGAAAGTTTGAAAAGCGAGAAAGACGGTAATTTTATTATCAATACGGATAGAGGAAGATAAGAGGGGAAGAATAAGACGAACTTACGTGAATTTGAGCGAGAAATGAAAGAGTTATGACGATTACAAGACGGATCAAAAATGGAAGCAAGATTTTGGTTGATTTCTTAGTGAGGAAGAAAGTGTTTGAGTTGTGTGAGTGAATTAGGTTAAAGGGGAGTATATGTAGAGTAAGTGGAAAAAGTCAAGAAAAGTCAAAGACGCCTTAAGACGGAATTCACTTGAAATCTCGCGTAAAATCCAAATACGAACTCGGAAATTCTAAATTCGACACGGGAAATTTAATTCTAAACTAAAACTAAATTCCGCTGAAAAGTATCCGTAAAATATTTTTACTATTAAAATAGGGTACATTTGCGGGTGTTACAATCACCCCACCTTTTAAAAAGTTTCACCCTCGAAACTTGAGCGAAAGAAAGATACCTTAAACGAATGGACTCGGATATTTAACACGCATAGAAGCTTCCGTTTCCCAAGTCTCTTCTTCAACATTAGCACATCTCCACAAGATTTTCACTAAAGGAACCACCTTACTTCTCAACTTCTTATCTTTGCGGTCATGGATGCGGATCGACTTCTCTTCAAAGGATAAATTCGGTTCAAGCTCGAGCATTTCCTTTTGAAAGACATGGCTTGGATCACTAACATACTTTCTCAATTGAGAAACATGGAATACATTATGAACCTTAGCCAAATTCGGGGGTAAATCCAACTTGTAAGCAACGACACCAATCCTTTTCACAATATCAAAGGGTCCAATGTATTTCGGGCTCAATTTACCCTTAACACCAAAACGTTTAACACCCTTCATTGGAGATACTTTCAAGAACACTTTATCTCCAACCTCAAATTCTAGCGGTCTTCTTCGGATATCGGCATAAGACTTTTGTCGATCTTGAGCGGCTTTCATTCTATCACGAATGACCTTCACATTATCAATAGTCTCAACAAGAACATCGGGGCCTAAGTCACGAACATCACTCAATTGATTCCAACATATAGGACTCTGACATTTTCTTCCATAAAGAGCTTCATAAGGGGCCATCTTGATAGATGCATGATAACTGTTGTTGTAAGAAAACTCCACCAACGATAGACTCTTTTCCCAACTAGATTGGAAGTCAATTGCACAAGCTCTAAGCAAGTCTTCTAAAGTCTGAATAGTCCTCTCGGTCTGACCATCCGTAGCGGCATGAAATGCGGTACTCATCAAAAACTTACTACCCATGGCTTCTTGCAAAGCTTTCCAAAATCTCGAACAGAATCTCGGATCTCGGTCGGATATGATCTCCTTAGGAACACCATGGTATCTAACAATCTCATCAACATAGACTTTTGCTAGTCGATCTAAACTCTAAGTTTCTTTGATCGGAATAAATCTAGCACACTTGGTCAAACGATCAACAACAACCCAAACGGCATCTTTACCTCCAACGGTCCTCGGCAAAGCCATAACAAAATCCATGGAAATAGATTCCCACTTCCATAGCGGAATATCCAAAGGTTGTAGCAATCCACCGGGCCTATTGTGTTCAATCTTCACTTGTTGGTAAGTCAGACATCTTCCAACATAAGACACGACATCGCTCTTCAAGTTCGGCCACCAAAATTGTATCTTCAAGTCTTTGTACATCTTATCACCACCGGGGTGAATAGAATAAGGGGAAAGGTGAGCTTCATCAAGAACTCGCTTCCTCAAATCAAGAGCATTTGGAACAAATAAACGGCCATGGAAACGAAGAACACCTTCATCATCAAACTTGAAATCTTTAGCTTTACGTTCAAGAAGTTTGGCTTGAATAGACTTGTAGGTAAGATCATTAACTTGACTTTCGCGGATCTCACGGAGAAAAACAGGTTCGGCAGTCGTAGCACCAACATAAACAAATCCACGCTCTACGAATTCCAACTTCAGTCTTTGAAACTCGGCACAAAGATCATCGGGTAATACCCGCATAGCATTCAATGCATGAGAAGCTTTCCTACTAAGAGCATTGACAACAACATTTGCCTTTCCTTCATGATATAACAATTCAAAATCTTAATCATTCACCAACTCCAACCATCTTCTTTGTCTCATATTCAACTCTTTTTGAGTAAATATGTACTTCAAACTTTTGTGATCATATCGGTGAATATACGACAATGAACTCCAATAAGCTAATGTCTCCACACTTTCAAAGCATGAACAACGGCGGCCAATTCCAAATCATGAGTAGGATAGTTCACTTCATGAACTCTCAACTCCCTCGAAGCATGCGCCACCACTTTCCTACTTTGCATAAGAACACAACCCAAACCCATCTTGGAAGCATCACAATAGACATCAAAGCCTACTCCATCTTCAGGCAAAGTCAACACCGGAGCGGTAGTTAACCTCTTTTTTAACTCTTGAAACGCTGCTTCAGAAGCTTCATTCCATAGGAACTTGGTTTTCTTCTTCAACAACTGGGTCATCGGTCTAGCAAGCTTAGAGAAATCCTTGACAAATCTACGGTAATAACCAGCTAAACAAAGAAAACTTCGAATTTCTCTAATATCAGTCGGACTCTTCCAATCAACAACGACCTCAATTTTCGAAGGATCCACCATTACACCCTCTTTAGAAATCACATGCCCAAGAAAGGACACTTTAGGTAACCAAAATTCACACTTGGAGAATTTAGCATACCACTTCTGACGACGAAGAACACCCAAAATAGTCCTTAGATGAATAGCATGCTCTTCTTCGGACTTGGAGAAAATAAGAATATCGTCAATGAACACCACCACACACTTGTCAAGATACTCACTAAATGTGCGGTTCATTTGATCCATAAAGATAGCGGGAGTATTCGTCAATCCAAATGGCATCACCTTGAATTCATAATGACTATACCTTGTACTAAAAGCGGTTTTCGGAATATCAGCATCACGAACAGGAATTTGGTGATAAGCGGATCTCAAATCAATCTTGGAAAAGTAGAAGCACCCTTTAGTTGATCAAACAAATCTTCTATTCTCGGCAAAGGATACCTATTC
This sequence comes from Heliosperma pusillum, assembly GCA_022085475.1. Taxonomy (NCBI): domain Eukaryota; kingdom Viridiplantae; phylum Streptophyta; class Magnoliopsida; order Caryophyllales; family Caryophyllaceae; genus Heliosperma; species Heliosperma pusillum. Next base: position 9,201 of record JAIUZE010029222.1, on the reverse strand, counting down.
TTGATTGTAATCCGATTCAATTCACGATAATCAATACAAAGCCTCATAGATCCATCTTTCTTCTTCACAAAAAGAACGGGAGCACCCCAAGGCGAGGCACTTGGTCGAATAAAACCCTTCTCAATCATATCATCTAGCTGCTTCCTTAATTCTTTCAATTCGGTCGGAGCCATACGGTAAGGAGCTTTGGCTATGGGTCCAGAACCAGGTACAAGATCAATAGAGAACTCAACATCACGCTCGGGAGGAATCCAGGGCAAATCTTCAGGGAATACATCAACGAATTCACGAACTATAGGCACATCTTAAAATTTTGGCAAAGAGGTAGTTGAAGAAGTCATAATACACAAGTATGCTTGGTGACCTTTTCTAACCATACTTACCAATTTCATTGCGGAAATCAAAGACACACCTTTTCGGGGATGAGATCCCTTATAGGTTATTTTAACTCCTAAAGGACTCTTTAAATAAATCTTTTGATCACGATACTCGAACCTAGCATGATACAATGCTAATCAATCGATACCTAGAATTATATCGAACTCTCCTAGAGGAAACTTAAGGAGATTTGCGGGAAAGATAGAACCCGCAATAGATATTGGAACATTAGGATATAGAGTAGAACAAGAGATAATATCTCCGGATGGTAAGGATATGGGAGTATCCTCACTAGATGTAGGCTCGATAGATAATTTATTAGCATAAGTCGAAGACACAAAAGACATTGAAGCATCGGTATCAAATAGAATAAGACACGGTTGCTCTAAGATTGAGAACATACCCGTAATGATCTCTGGATGAGCATCGGCTTCGGCACGACTCATAACAAAGATAGAACCTTTAGGTTTAGCCAGAGGAGGGGGCAACTTCCGATCGAGGCAATCATCATAACGGTGACCACCCATTTGACAAAAGTAGCAAATATAAGGTCGGTTGGAACAAGACACACCGGGGTGGTGTGGTTGTCTACAACGGTTACATTGACGACCTTGAGCTTGAGCTTGAGGAGCATAAGGCTTATGAGCCACATTTGAAGTAGCTCGGGGAATAAATGGAGCAGGAGCTCTTGTGTTTGCATTTGAAGGAGGATTAAATCTCCTCTTGTTAGCATAAGAGTTAGAAGGAGACGGGATAAACGGTCTCTTCCCAAATACATTCGGCCTAGGAGTGAAAGAAAGAGAGGGATTATTCATCAAAGCTTCATCCCTAATGGCCTTCATAGAATTCTCGGCCCACAAGGCATCATCATATAAATCTCCAAAGGAGGTAGTATTCCTCCTCACTTTACTTTGAAGAACGACACTCAGCTTGTTACGGTAATAGAAGGCTCGGTCCTCGTCATCTCGGATAAGCCTCGGAGCAAAATGAGCAAGCTTGTTGAACTCCGTAGTGAAGTCCTGAGCCGACAAGTTACCTTGCTTAAAGTCGATAAACTCCTTGAGCCTTTGTTGCCTAAGCTCCTTAGGATAGAATCTACCTCATACTAGAGCTTTGAAACAAGCCCAATTGAAGTGATCTTCGAGAGTAGCGGTGGCACTAGTAATAGCCCACCAATTATCCTCTTCCCTTACAAGGAAGTGCTTTGCGATCCTCACCTTGTCCTCTTCACGGACTTGGTATAGATCAAACTGCTTCTCCATCTCACGGAACCATTCTGATAGCTCCGTAGTGTCCGGTTCTCCACCGTAGGGTATAATCTTACTCCTAGCTATTTGTCCAGCTACCCAAGCGTAGCCTCCCTGATGGTTATCTTCTCTTCTAGGGGGGAACTTGGTTGGCTTGAGCTAAAGCCGCATCCTGTTGATTCTTCAATACTTGAGTAAGAGCTTCCAACATGACATTCTCCACTACTCGTGGTCTAACCATCTTCATAAGAAAAAAAAACAAATTAAGTTACTCCTATCAATTAGCATAAACAAATAGACTACCAAGTAAAGTCTTTAACTTCTACCCATCTCTCATTTATTATTTCAAGGTCAAGTAGTTTAAGTTTAGGGTTCACGTGTGTGCGTCGGGAGCGATAAAGCTCTGATACCAACTGTGACAACCCTCGCGAATGCGGAAATAAAACATACAAGCATGTGAATTAATTTGCGGAAATACAGTATTTAAAAAAAAACTTTATACATGCAAGATAAAAAATACGAGGAGTGTCAAATATTACAAACCAAATACAAAATACTATAAGAGACGTAGTCTCTCAAAATGTTAACAAAAGACAAGTCATTTAGCAACTAGCTAAGAACGTCTAAAGGTGTTTCATCCAGGGACAACGCCCGCTAGCTCACACCCGAACCCAAAATACCAAGCAAAATGCCATCCATGCAAGCAACCTGTTCATCCATGAAAAACATGAATGCCACAGTCAGTGGGGAGTAACTCCGGGTTCTCCCAGCCATATCACATTAAACGTACATAAAAGGAAATACAAAAGTAGAAGCATGCATATATAGATAAATATGTGAAATGCGCTAAGGATAGATAGGAAATTCAATATATAATAATAAGAGCATATGAGATACAAGTCCGAATCCATCATGTTATACAAAGACTCAGGGAAGACACTCTTAGGCAACCGAATACGCTCACTAGGGCTTACATCTCACCGTTAGCGGTATAAGTTTGATAAGATTGAGACTCGACAAACAAACCATGCCAAGTCATCCAATGATCAATCATATAATCATTCATCCAAACACAACGACACAATGACGACATCTCTCACGGTAAATGAAATGCACTAGGACCGTGTAAATGGCAAGTATGATTAAAAGGCATCCACGAGATAAGCATTTCCTTGAACGCATACACGATGACATTTCGTATATGTAGACTAATTTCCTCCTGGTAGCACGACGATAACAATACGGTCCTAGTCTAAACCTAGCAAGATTCTCGGAATAAACATTTTCTGATTCGACATGCGATGACATTTCGCATCCAAGACTCGGTCAATCATAGATGCCGAGTACCCCAAATTCGGTCGATATTCACGAAAGAGGCGGAAAAGAGCACACGCCTCATAACAAGCGGTACGCTACATGCAAATAACACCACCTCGCAAGTACACAACATTTGACGGCCGGGTCGATCAACGCATAGCGTTCGCCTCCCAACACCGTCGTCGTATGCCCACTAACACATGCATTTAAGCAGTAGGATACCTCCCCGTTCCGACATTCCAGCCTTACGAACGTGGAGGTAGCCAAGGGAATGAGAGTACAAAGCACATAGAAAATTAGTGCTCAAACCGTAACATTTGTAAAAACCGACTCAAAGTGGGACATATCAAAAACCGTCACAAAACATGCGATACAAGCGAATGAAATATCATATATTCGAAACATTAATATTTAAAGTCATTACGTAAATTTATACGATAAATGAACCATCGGAAATATTATAAATGAAATCGTAAACAAGAAATACAAACACCTTCCAGCAGGTGCCAGCCGGTCAGGTGGACCGGCTGCCGGCTACCCGGCTGGTACCTTTAATCATATGAAAACCAACATTAAAATACAAAGTGTCCCAGCCGGTCAAGGGGACCGGCTGCCGGCTACCCGGCTGGGACCAAGGGCACATAAGAAAAACAAGGAGGAAAGTTGAGGTGTCTCAGCCGGTCGGCTGACTGGCTGCCGGTCGGCCGGCTGAGACCTATTTCATGCTTCAAAATTTACGTAACACAAGAATTATACAGCCACTGCCCCAGCCGTTAGGCTGACCGGCTGCCGGTCGGCCGGCTGGGGTCTATAATGCACGAAAATCACCATTTCACTTAAGGATCAACATTTTTCAACAATCAACTATCATTATAATTCATCAATTCTCATATAAATTCTCAACTAATAACATCCATTACCAACAATACGATTCCTATGATTACTAATCATAATCTAATTACGATTCCTAACATAGAAAATACGTAAAACACGTAAATTATATCGAGTAACCCTTCACCGTTACCTTTATGCGTCTGCACTCCGCGTCAAGGTCCTGTTCAATCAAGAAGTAGTCTTTGTCGGGATCTTGAAGGTCACCACCTACAAATAGTTAATAAAAGATGAATATACTTCACCTTGAGAAAGACGGGAAGTTTAAAAAGCGTGAAAGACGGTAATGTTATTATCAATAAGGATAGAGGAAGATAAGAGGGGAAGAATAAGACGAACTTACGTGAATTTGAGCGAGAAATGAAAGAGTTATGATGATTACAAGACGGATCAAAAATGGAAGCAAGGTTTTGGTTGATTTCTTAGAGAGGAAGAAAGTGTTTGATTTGTGTGAGTGAATTAGGTTAAAGGGGAGTATATGTAGAGTAAGTGGAAAAAGTCAAGAAAAGTCAAAGACGCCTTAAGACGGAATTCACTTGAAATCTCGCGTAAAATCCAAATACAAACTCGGAAATTTTAAATTCGACACGGGAAATTAAATTCTAAACTAAAACTAAATTCCGCTGAAAAATATCCGTAAAATATTTTTACTATTAAAATAGGGTACATTTGCGGGTGTTACACTTATACACCAAGGTGCCTTACAAGACTCCCTTAGCACATGCGAGTGCTACCTTCTCGGTTGACCGAGTTAGTAAATATCACAACAAGCAATAAAGAAAAAACATTTATTTAATCAATGTTTAAATGTCAATACACATACCAAAAACAGATGGCATACCATCTGACCATAATCCACCTCAACAACAATATCGTGTTTATAAATAAATAACAATGTTCAGACATAATGAAATGACTTCTAATTGTTCAAGACTGCAAACGACAAGCGGAAGCTAAACACAATACGGTGATCCCATCCTCGATCCCACGAAATTCTAATGATTACCTGCGATCACCTGCTCACCATTCCCCTGTGGGAAATATCGGTATACTTGCCTTGAAATTTTTCGGATTATAATGAAATTATAACTATTAGAATTTCTAGTCATAAATGAAATTGCATAATATAAAACAAGAGATTAAGAAATAACCTTCGGTCCTAGTAAAAGGCCTAAGAACAAATACCAAAGTAGGTATTCTCCTAATCGTTGCACCCATGATGGTTCAAGAAATGCCTTTGTCGTGCTAGAACGAATACCCAAAATTACTTCTAATTTTTGTGTGTATATTGATGATGAATATGAAGATAAATAATTTTTCTTCTCTTTTTACCCTAGTGTGTCGTGAGAATTAGTCGTCATTAGGGTTTTATTATTTTTTTTCCTTTTATTCTCACTTGAGCCCTGAGATTCAAGAGGAAAGCATGAAAAAATAAAAACCCTAGTTTCCTTATTTTCTCTCAACCTCTATTAGGTAGTTAGCATATACCATTTAATATGTACATAATGTAATATGTATTCTAATTATTACTAGTAATGGACCGTCACATAAACCGAGTAATGCCGGACCAATACACTATAATAATATCGTGTAATACATATCCGCCAACTTAAATATAACAGTTTACATTTAGTTTAGACCAACATTATATACATTGATTAAATATAACATTTTATATTTAATTACCAGCTAACATTATTTAATCGTTATTAAATAATCGTATCTTCGTCATATTGACTAACCTTTTAGTCAAATACATCGACTAACCTTTTAGTCATTTAATAAGGCATCAATATGATTATTTTCTCAAATAATCGAATCTCTCAAACACATCCTTTAGGTGTGACTTTTAGGGATCAGTTGATCACCGCCATCTGTATGACAATAACGTCAAACTTATCTAGCAAGCCAACCGTTATCGATAAACGTTAATCAACTGATTATAATACAAAGTATACCCTGTGAACCTTAGCTGTTATCACACTAACTGTGGAGGACACTAGCTCCAACAATCTCCCACTTGTCCTTACAAGTGTATGTGCGATAACCGATTCTCATATCCCTAAATTTCTCCCACTCAATGTAAAACAATTTGCAAAGTCCGCATTCACAAAGGTCGTATTTTACAAGTGATCTGTATCAAGAGTGGTTTTCCTGACTATAGAGTAACTCAACTGATAAACGAATCATTATTCAAGCATGGCCATGCATTTCAGTTACTACTCCTCGAGTGGCCCTGAGAAATAACAAAACCTGATAAAGGGTTGGATATTTTCCTCAAGTCGAATCCTGCAGATGTAAGCACAGTATGAAATGACCCAGTAAAAATCTGCTTGGCCTCCTGTTACGGTTGACCGTGAGAAAGAAACCAAAGTCACCCAAAAACTGCCTTAATCTCAAGAGACAATCGATAGTCAAAAGAATCGACTCTAGGAACACTATGGACGTCCAATCCACGACCTGGCACCGAATGTTGTTAAACATTTAGGACTCCATAACGTCGTCACGAATTACAATGTCCTACGAAGTATCCTTATAACTCGTATTTGTGATCGATCAGTCAACAGTTTGACTTATGGCTCGTTGAACCCACCATCAATCGACTTAACAATATAATAGCCAGAGTTATCAGCTCATGTAGGCAATTACGGACCAAAACACATATAATGTTATTCAGTTCACTTTGTGGTGTTCAATGTTGTCCATACAATCCACATGAAAACAAAATATGAAAACAATACGATGAAGTTATTATTAGTATATGAAAAAGATGTATCTAATTCATACAAACAACTAATACAACTCAGGAACACGTTTAATTCCCATGGAAGTAACGTGCCCTACATGCTTATCATGTCTTAACGGTTTAGTGAGAGGATCTGCTATGTTATCATCCGTAGAAATCTTGTCTTTCACTATCTCCTTTTGCTCCACGTAATCTCTGATCAGGTGAGCCTTCCGAAGTACATGTCTAGATTTGTTGCTAGACTTAGGCTCCTTAGCCTGGAAGATGGCACCTCTATTATCACAATAGATGGTGATCGGGTCATTCAAACTAGGAACTATGGCAAGTCCTTGTAAGAATTGACGCATCCATATAGCTTCCTTTTCAGCATCTGAGGCGGCATAGTACTCAGACTCAGTCGTAGAATCTGCTATAACACTCTGCTTGGAGCTTTTCCAGCTGACCGCAGTGCCATTAAGAGTAAATACAAATCCAAACTGAGATATCGAGTCATCCCGATCCGTTTGGAAGCTAGCATCTGCGTAACCCGTTGCGCAAAGCTCAGTCTCTCCTCCATAAGTCAATACCCAATCCTTAGTCCTCTGTAGGTACTTAAGGATATTTTTAACAGCCATTCAGTGTGTTTCACCTGGATTGCCTTGGTACCGACTGGTCATACTCAAAGCATATACTACGTCTGGACGTGTGCATATCATGGCATACATGATCGATCCTATAGCAGATGCATAAGGAATTCAACTCATGCGCTCAACCTCTTCAGATGTCTTGGGTGTCTGAGCTTTACTCAAATGCATCCCAGACGTCATTGGAAGATACCCCTTCTTGGAGTTGGTCATGCTGAACCTTTCAAGAATCTTATCTATATAAGACTCCTGACTGAGTGATAACATCCGTCGTGATCTATCTCTGTAGATACGGATTCCCAATATGCATGCGCTGTGCCTCGCCCAGATCTTTCATCTGGAAATGGTTCTTTAACCATACCTTAACCGAAGATAAGAGAGGAATATCATTCCCTATCAAGAGTATGTCATCGACCTAAAATATCAAGAAAACAATTTTACTCCCACTCGACTTGACATATAAGCATGGTTCCTCAACGGATCGAGTGAAACCATTTGCTTTTATGACTTGGTCGAAACGATGATTCTAACTCCGAGAAGCTTGCTTAAGTCCATAAATGGAACGCTTAAGCTTGCACACTTTCTTAGGAGTTTTGGGGTCAATGAAACCTTCGGGTTGTACCCTGTAAAACTCCTCCTCCAAATAACCGTTTAAGAAGGCGGTTTTCACGTCCATCTGCTAAATTTCATAGTCATGAAAAGCGGCAATCGCTAAGATTATCCGAATGGAACGCAGCATGACTACGGGTGCAAAGATTTCATCATAATGCAATCCTTGCACTTGAGTGAAACCTTTTGCCACTAGTCGTGCCTTATAGGTGTCTGGTTGTCCCCCTACGGAATGCTTTATCTTCAAAAGCCATTTGCACTGAAGAGGCCGAACCTTATCAGGCAAATCAACCTGATCCCATACGTCATTCTCATACATAGAGTCCATCTCGGATCGCATGGCCTCAAGCCATAGCTTTGAGTCGGAACAGGTCATGGCTCCTTTATAGGTAGCGGGTTCATTACTCTCTAGGAGCAAAACATCGTCTCTATCGTTCTCCTCGACCATACCAATGTATCTGTTTGGAGGTATGGAGACTCTACCCGACCTTCTAGGTTCCTCAGGAATATTAACCACAGCAGAAGATGAAGGAACATCTTCCTCTATCGGTTGCTCGGTTGTTGGTTCTTGAATCTCCGACAGATCGAAGGTTCTATCACTCATCTTGTTCTCGAGAAATTCTTTCTCTAGAAACTTCGCACTAGCCGCAACAAAAACACGTTGTTCGGTAGGCGAATAAAAGTAATGACCAAACATTCCTTTTGAATAACCAATAAAGTATGTCTTGACCGATCGCGGGCCGAGCTTATCCTCGTGTCTCCACTTGACATAAGCCTCGCAGCCCCAAACCCGAATAAAGGACAAGTTAGGGACTGTTCCCTTCCACATTTCAAATGGAGTTTTGTCAACAGCTTTAGACGGACTTCGGTTAAGTATAAGAGCAGCTGACAAAAGAACATTGTGACACCCTCAAATTTGCGGAAAGAAAAAAAAGAAAGATTTAAATACATAAAAGATATGAGAATACATATCGAAGGTGTCATAAATAAACGGGTCATTACAAAACGGAAATAATATTCTACAAAAGAAATATACAAGACGGGAGACATATCTCCCGTATAAATACGGAAATAAAAGAGTGTATAATAATATACAATCCTAAAGAACCGAATATAGGTCCAAGGTAAATAATTCGCTCGCTAGCTCGTCAATGTACCCAAGTATGCATCACAAACCTGCCAACCGCATTAAATATAAACACGGAAGCCACAGTCAGTGGGGAGTAACTCCGAGTTCTCCCAGCCACGAAATGTCGAGTTTAATAAAACATGAATAACATAAAAGAGATGTATATGGAAAATACAACACTTTAACATATACGATATGCTTTTCATGTTATGAATACAATTAACTAACATATAACCTATCATATGAAACCTATCATGTGAA
>JAIUZE010029221.1:0-16918 GCA_022085475.1 Heliosperma pusillum | reverse complement strand
ATGAGGGATTTACTCTTCATATCAGCCAACAAATCGCGAACATCATTCAATCTACCTTTCTTACACAAAGCATCTAATATAGTATTATAAGTAATATTATCAGGGAGAATACCAAAATCAGGCATAATTGACAACATATTCAAAGCATCCTGAAACCTAAATTCAGAGCAATACCCATTAATTAAAATATTAAAAGTATTGACATTTGGGAGAATACCAAGAATACCCATGTCATCAAAGAGTTCCTTACAAGTAACAAGAGATTGAGAAGAAGGGTACTTCACCAAAGAATTAAGCAAAGTGTTGCAAGTTTGTAACTTTGGCTTGAGTTTAAGACGCTTCATCTTCTTGAAAACATGAAGGGCAAAATGGGGATTACCCAATTGAGAATATGCACCAATGGAGGTGTCAAGGAGTGCTCTTGTAGGAGGAGGGTGTTGATTGGAAGGATGAAGGAGGTGTTTGTGAAGGGTATTTTGGGAATCTTTTGAAATGAAAGAGAGTAAATGAGACCTTGCATCTGAGAATTTGTTTACTTTGAAGAATGTTTGAAGGAGGTTTAGAAGGGAGGATAGAGATGTGTTGGTGTTGATGTTGGGTGATGCGTTTATGGATTTCGCCGCCATTGTTGTTGTTGCACTTCTTCTTTCATCCACCACGTTACTCAAGTATTGGGGACTGAGGAAGTGAGGAAGAGGTGGTGGAGATGGATGACATTGTTCTTATTTGGGGCTAAGTGGCTAACTCTCATACTCGGTCCGTCTTATGCTATAAAAAGGTTCTATTTTTCATTCAAAGGCTTTTAGTGTGAGAGGCACAATTCATTTTCAGCTTGTGACGGATAGTACTCGTTTTCAATGAGAATTTGTGTTTTTCAGCTCGTCTTAGTGAAGATGGACACTATATGTCACAAGCTGAAGACGAATGATGCCCTCCCACAATATTTAAGTGATGGGGAAATGGAGCACCCCACTTTCCTTCTCACTTGCATATTGTGAGAAAGTTTAATCCATCTTCAGCTTGTGACAGATAGTGACCGTCTTCAATGGGAATTTGTGTTTTTCCACTTGTTGACCTCGTGATTAGGGATGACAATGAATTTTGCATACTGCCCAGATCGTAGAATCCAAATCCAAATCCAATCCAATCCAATCCAACAGATTGAATCTCGATCAATTTATTAAAATTAGTGAATATGAATATGGATCGAATTCAATTTTTTTGAAACGGATACGGGTGATCTAGATCCATATCTTACCATGAAATCCATTTTTATATTCTTTAAAAAAAATTAAATTTTAAGGTTAGATAATAGTTCTACGATATCATTTTTTCTAAGATTGTATAGTTGTATTATTTCACATTAAAATTCTTCGATCTTTAAAAAATATTATGATATCGTTATTGAATTTTGTAAATTTATTGATATTTTAACATTTTAGCTTTAATATTTGTATTCTAATATAGAAGGATAATATGTTAAGCCATTGTTGAACCAAAGAATAATATTTTAATAATATTGACGTGGTTTTTTAAATTATCAAAAGGATATGAGAAGGATCAAGATACATTCGACCTGAATACGAATATGAGAATCAGATCTTATGAATATGTACGAGATCTGGATTCACTATAAAACATAAAAATATGAATTTGGATCTTATACAAGCATATCCAGATCCTATTCGTTGTCATCTCAACCAATAACATACAACGGCAACGGATCCGAGCCTTGAGAAATCAACAAACACCCACCCATTTGCCTTTACGTATTTTTTTAGGAAAATATTGACCTCTACACTTTTCTACGTCTTAATTGTTTCTATTCAAACGAGCTTTTTTCGTTTGAATTTGAAAACGGATAAAATGTTACCATACGCTTATTGTTAAAAGGTGATAATTTTAGTTTTAACATCTTATGTTAAATGTTTACTTTTATTAAAAATGTTGACATTTTCTTGTCTACTAGGATGCGATGTAACCCTGATTTTAAAGAAGCTTAAATTGATATTTGGGTGTTCGCACCTAATAGGATGCGATGTAACTACTAGTACTTGAAACGAGATAACTATTATTCTATCAACCATTTTGTTAGTTCGATTAATTAAATTTAATAGTCTTTTTGGCAATTTGCTAACCATAGTCTCTTAACGTTATGTGCGATCCTCTGTTCTTCAGCTGGTTGGAGTCTTGTCGAGAAGGTATACCCCTCTCCCTCTCCCTCTCCCTCGCCCCTCCCCCCACCTGTCTCGGTAAGTATTCCTTGTCATCTCGTGTCGTCGTTCCTCGAGTCTGTTGTTTAGTGTTGTCGGTTTTCTAGGTGTGGTCCTCCTGGGTGGTTTTTGCATGTTCATGACTGGTTTTCCCCCTCCCCTAGCCCCCTCCCCCGCCATTTTGGTCATGCATGTCTCCTTGTGTCGGTCTTCATTTGCATGTCTTGTGTCTGCCAGTTTTAGGGATCGTATCGGTCTATTCGGGATTATTCGGTGTTGGCTTTTCAGCTTAGTTCTTGGTTCGTCTCGGGTCGGATGTTATTTTCTTTGTAGCCAGGGGTCTTTGAGTTGCTGGTTTAGAGGTGTAGTGAAGGATGGCGATTGGTTTGGGCTTTGTCACATTGGGTTAATTTGTATGGTTGTGTGTTGATTGGGTCGAGTTGATGATTTTGGTTGGTTTTGTTGCATAGGTGGTCTGGTTGCAGTGGTTCTCAATCAAAGAATAATGTTACTTAGCCTTAGTGTCTTTTATTTAATGCTTTTCCAAATAATCGTCTCTTTCGAGACTGTCTCCTTTAGGTTATCTAATGTCAAGTTTAATGCTTTTTGTTGGTATTCGTTAATGAAATTGACTATGTGTCTGGTTTACGCTGGATGTTCCATGGACTCTTCTTTGAGTTTCTTGGTTGGGAGTTTGGCTAAGTGGAGGAGCTATTTATCCCTTGTTATCAGTTTACTTGACTTCTTGGATTGCTGGTCTTTGGACTATTATGGAGATCGATCTACTAGGTGTAGGAGAACCTTCTCCGCCTGAAGCAAGCTTGCTCGGCTCGCATTCCACCATTTATTTCTACGCTCTAGTGGTGTAAGTGCACCTGGTTCGTCTCGTTGGCCTATTGGAGTTGTTAGTACTGCTAACAACATGGATGAATTTGAGCAACTTCATTCTACCTTGCGTGTCCAGCATGCTTTTGTAACGAGACGCTCTTTTAGTCATGTAGTACTAGTTTCTCTAGTTATAAGATCTGTGTTTATGTTGATTAAACTTCGATGTATTTATTGTTATATGGCTCATGCGCTTGCGTCTAGAGTCATGAAACTGTAAAACGATATCCTTTACTTCTGTAAAAAAAAAGTTTTTTTTTTGGGGGGGGGGGATTCACATGGTATCCTTGAAATTTGACACTTCACACATAATATCCATATTTTTTTAACCTGAAAACATAAGTGGCTCATGTATACGTCGGCGGAGCCAGAACTTTATATATGGGGTAGCAAAATTATTAACTTTAACTCCTTATGTCCCGACCCATTCATTTGTTTGTCATTTTTATTCTTTGCGAAGAGTTTTTTAATCGAAGGCAAAACAAATAACTGAGACGGAGGGAGTATATATTAAAAAAAAAAAAATGAAAGTCGCGACAAATGTTAAGTGTAACATATAGATGCTCGGGCTACAAATTTACGATCAATAATAAAATGAACGCTACATAATACCTTATAAATTTCACTTTATAATTTATTTGTTTATATTCATTTTATGTTTCAACAATATTTTATATTCTATAATTGTACGATTTTTCACAGAAGGTTTTAACATTGATACATTATGAATTTATGACTTTAATTGAAACACTTTTCATTTTATATTAGTTTTTGATAACATTTTTTTATCTTTCTTTCTACGGAGTATTTTTTTTGTAAAAGAAACATTAACCATTAAAAATGTCATGATTATTAGGTTAGTAGTCTTACTAGTATAGACCCCGTGCAATGCACGGTATATATAGAGGTTACTTTTTAGTGTATTACACATATAAATTTTAAATGAAAAACGTTTATTGTTTTAGATTTCTTAATGATTTGAGAAAAATAATTAAAAATACAAAACTAATCAAACCACTAATGATATCATTTTGATATTTTAATGAAAACAGTTTATTTTTCTTACCATTAATCAAATCGTATTATTTTATAATTTTCACAAATTAGTTTAACTAATTTTTCTGTTATTAAGCTAGTAATAACAGTTTTTAGTTTTGTTTTATACAAAGTATAGTTTATAGTTTAAACTTAATGGAATTATTATATCTTAATGAGATAACTCTTTAATTTGTTTCCTTACTTAGTGTTGGCATTTTGGAGGGAAAATTATTGGATAGACTTATTCTTTTAGTATAAGGGGGATTACCTACAATAAACACAAGCCATTTGAAAGTTTGCAAAAAAAAATACATAAATATTAAAAAGGGAAACAAAATCACTTATTCAAATAGTTATCTAAATGGGATCTTAGAGGAATTATTTTGGGGATGCTCACCCATTTAAAGAAGAATATTTAATAAGGGGATGCATGGAAAAAAAATATTAAATGCAGCATGCTAGTATGGGGATTCGAAGTTCGAACCCTATCAAACTACTTGTAGGGGGATTCGAACCATGTCAAACTACTTGTAGGATGTACCACTTACCGCTGAGACACAGCAAGTTTAATGCTTAATAATTGCAATTGGTTATTCTTATTCTATATAAACATTCAGTTCAGGGGTAGCAAAACTTCATCGTCTTTGAATTTTTTTTCTTTGGGGTAGCGGTTGCTACCCCTTGCTACTTAGTAGCTCCGCCCCTGTATACGTGACCAAGAAATGACGCTCAAATCAATTTTTTTTTTCAAGAACTGCGATTTGAAAAGAAAAATGGTCAAGTTTTATATTCGTGGCCAATAGATATGGTCACTTAGAGACTAGAGTATGTTTCGTTAAGAAAATTTTTGACAAACAAAAACTCTTTATCGCGAGATCTAAGTGTAACAAACTTTTTTCAAATCGTAGTTTTCGGAAAGATTATCGTATTGAAACATAGAATCGTTATTTCTAAACTTGTAAACACGGGGGCTATGAATTGCAAAAGATGATCCCTTAACTTTTCCGAAAAAACAATCTACTTCAAAAATCGTAAATTTATCTAACCCTAATTTAAACAAGTACATGATTATTTACATCTACTTTGAGATGAATGGTTTTTTAAATAATACTAAAAAAATAAAGTATTTGTCGTTTTGGGTCGGTTTTGAAATATTTATCAAAATAGTGTCCACGTAGCTCGAGTTTTCAAAACTTGAAATACGGAACAAACACACCATTGGGAATGACATGTATGTACTATTTATTTATTTATTTGTTTTAAAAAGATGCATAGACACTTCATTAGACACGTGTTTCTTTCACAAAACCCGGCATGTTTGCCTTAGTCCATGTTCCGTGTTTCAGGTTTTGAAAACCCGAACCTACGTGGACACCATTTTGATAAATATTTTCAAAACCGACCTAAAACGACAAATACTTTGTTTTTGAGCATTGTTTTAAAAAATCATTCCTTTGAGACATCGAGTAAACTGATGAAAATTTGAGTAGTTTTAAGAGAAGAAAAAAAAATAATTTGTTACTAAGTATATTTTTCATTAGTAGAGGGGTCAGGTCTTGAAAAATCACAAATTCTAATGGCAGACGGGTCAGATTCCCTCTCAGAAGGAGGCAAATGGAAATGCAAGTCGGGATCCATTTAGTTCCCACCTGTGCTCTCACCTGCCTCATTGTGAGGGAAATCCGACCCGTCTTTATTGAAAACGGATACCATCCGTCCTCAATAAGATTTACTTTTGAAAAATTATGGCAAAAAGTGTTTATAAGAGGGAAACTTGTCCATTGAAAAACCAAAACCTGTTATTGAGTTAGAATTGAAACGAGTGTAAGATGCTGGTTTCTCGTTGCAGATAGAGCATTCAATCCCTCTTTTCCCTGCATAATAATTTCCAACATCTTCTTCTCTATTCAACCAATTCCCAAATTCAAACTACCATTTCCCCAAATCAATCTTACATTAATTACTTAATTCATCATCTGGGTTTCTCTCCTCAACAAGCTATCTCCACTTCCACCAAACTTCGTTCCAAGAATGAAAACTACTCCAAATTCTCTGATAATGCTAATTCTGTTGTTCATTTCTTAAAGCAACATGGTTTTGATGGTACCCATATCAAAAAGATTGTATCTTGTTACCCTCAAATCTTAGCTGCTAAGGTTGACAAAACCCTAAAACCCAAATTTAAGCTTCTTCAAGATCATGGGTTTTCTGGATCTGATTTAGTTTCTGTTATTTCATCCAGTCCTTCGTTTGTACGTAGACATATGAATTCTATTATCCATGATGTCAGGGCTATTCTGGGTAGTAATGAAAATATAATGAAGCTTTTTAAAAGAATCAATTATTTCATGACAACACCTGCTTTGGTAAATCTTAATTCAAATATTGCATTGTTGAATAATGAGTATGGTCTTGATATTAATGTTATTAGAAATGACATTCTTATGCATCCCGGACCCTATGTGAGGAATACCGTGTTTTTCCGTTATATATTGGTTAGGGTTGAAGAGGAATTAGGGATTCCTCGAAGTTCTGGGATGTTTTTGTCTGGCTTGTATTTTCTGTGTTGTTGTAGTAAGAAGAAAATCGAGTCGAAATACCAGGTGTTAAAAAGCTTTGGGTGGACTGAATATGATGTTTCTGAATTAATGAGGAGAAGTCCTTATATTTTCCAAATATCTGAAGAAAATATGAGGAAAAAGTTGGGGTTTTTGATGACTGAGCTGGGTTTTAAACCTGATTACCTAGCTAAACATGCTGCCTTGTTGGGTTACAACCTTGAGAACCGAATGGTGCCTAGGCATCGGGTGTTATTGGTTTTGAAGGAAAAGGGTTTGTTTTTAGATTACAACTTCTATACTGCTATCATTAAAACTGAGAAGCAGTTCTTAAAGATACTTATTGAACCTTTTAAGGACGATGCACCAGGTCTTCTTCAACTTTATCAAAGTAACAAAGGGTATTCCAACACTGACGCGATTTCGAGGCGATCCTAAGCCCTCTCCTAGCCAAGTCTATAAATATGTTTACCAAAGTAGCAAAGGTTGGTCCAACTTTTTTCACTCTTTCCTAAACCTCACTGAAAAAAATTTGTCCGAATGTGTTTTATAGCTGTAGTTGGTTGATGACATTGTATGCCTGACTTATGATTGAATGGACGTTGCTCATTGTTCGCTTTCTGTGTTGTGCACTCTTCACGTTGTCATGGTCATTGCTTCGTTAATAGTATAGAAATATTGGAAGCCAGAGTGCTTCTGCTAGCTGGCTTCGATTCTGGTTCTTTAGGTATTACCCGACTTCCAGTTCATTTTGTGTGCTTGTCATCCAACTTCTATAGTTCGTATTCTATGACTTAACATCTTTGTTAAAGTATTGGCATATGAATTCGAGTATAACTATGATCTTCTCTTACACGTGTTCTTGGTTGTTTCCAGTTTTGAGCTTCTGGTTCGGGATATTCGAACGTGGAGACTATATATTGATTTCTTATGGATATTATGGTGGCCCATGGCGTGAATTGTGGAGAGTGTAGAATGTTTGGGAATTTATCTTACATTCTTACTGTTTTTGAATTGAAGGAGTGAGGTAGTTGTAGCTTGTTTTCTAGCTTGTTAATGGCTGAGGTGTGTGGTTAGTTGGAGACTATAGCGGCGAAGCTTGTTAAAGAGACAGTAACGATGGAACCTGATGAAACGTCTTTGGGTATTGAAAACCAAAGTGGGGGATTGTATTAGCTTTTTATGAAGCGTCAGCCATCAAAGGACGTTCATGCACTTAGTTTACCCTAGATAAGTTGAGAGAGGTTCGTTTTATATGATTTTTATCCCGATTTGTGTTATCTTCAGATTTGAATGTTTTTTTTCTTCTTATTTTTATGCACGTTAGCTTACTCAAGAATGAGGAGTGAATGACAAAAAGGCAGGGATTTCAATTTGAATCCTGCATTATATAGTTGCTTTTGGACTTATCAGGGGTGTTTGACGAGTATCTCTGTTCTCTAATTGGCATGTAACGGTAATTTTTAATTAGAATGCCTGATTTCATTGGCCAGTTCAGATGTGGGGGTGAGGGTGAGCAAAACTGGATATTCAATCCGAAATCAGATCGGATATCCGGTTTTTTTAATCCCATATTTTACTATCCGGTTCCGATACAGTTTTTCCGTGTATCCGGTTTTTCCGTATATCCGGTATTCAGTTTTGACTCTAAATTTTTGTCTTCAATTTTGACTAATCCCATCACCACCAGTTTTATTTCCTTTCCACCACAAATACCAACGACGCCTCCCTAACCATGGCTGAAACCCGCCACTGTCATCCTTAACTCGAGACCCGGATGACTCTAGTTTCAAAGACAAAGGAGGATGAAGAAGAGCGATAGCGTCATAGGCATAATCAATGACGTCGTGAAAGGTGTAAATATGGTTGGTCGATCTAGTCGTCCTGGGGGTTATGGCCTATGGGTTGGAGTGAGTAGATCTATAGGAATGGTGAGTTGAGTGAGTTCGGGTGATGTGGTGGAGTGGGTCGACTAGTGGTGAGGAATGGCAGGGCTGACTGGTGGTGAGGAATGGTGGGGTCAAGTGGTCTTGGAGAGTGATTAGGTTGGTAGGGTGCTCTAGTGGTGAGCATGAGGACGTATACTGGATGTTGGGGGTAAGGAAGGGAAAGTGGGGGAGAGATCGTCTTATGGAGTATTGATCACTTTGGTAGGCCGTAGGGTGCTTTTAGTCTTTATCTCTTGTAAATAAATTTGTTTTTTTAATAATAATTTTGTTTTAACTCTGCATCTTTAATTTGTAAAAACTTACTGTTTCTCGATTTCAAATGTGTTACTCCGGAATTCAAAGCTCGGCTTGAGCTTATCAAATGATCTTGATCCAATCAAGACGAGCCGAAGATGAGTAAGGCTCACTTCTTTGTGTCAAGTAAATTAGACTCATTGCCTTTTCACATGAGAATAATTTCGTACAATAGGGTTTATTGACTTGTGTACCTGGTGGGCCAGATCGTTTGACATCCCTAGCTATGGCAAAGACTGATATTCTTGCGCCTCCAAGAGTCTGACCAGTTTGTACCTGTTTAGGAGATGCTCCAAAGTCTCATCTCACATGCAGTCAGTCATATAATGCATTAGTATGTTTAAAATTCTTAACTATCTTAATTACATATAACAATCTTAGTTAGCCCATCTTTAGCTGAGCTTTGATGACCGGATTTGTCAAGTAATAGTTAAGTCTCAGCCTCATATCTGATGCTTGCTGGCATATTTCCTACTACCATAATCTGTAACATCTAAAGTATTGTGAAAATAACAGTGTGACAAGATACAAGGTGCGAGAAAAGGCGCTCACTCCTTGACACGAGTTTCACTGTTTTTTTGTAAACGATTTACATTTTTAAAAGCAAAATTATGTGCAATTATGCTCAATTTTTGTTTTCAAAAAGGGCCAACTCTCTTATTATCCAATTATCCGTAATGTTGTGGACAACTGGATACTCGCTCTGGTTCTCTGATATATAGAGGGGATTCCTCGAACTTCTCGGATGTTTTTGTATGACATTTATTTGTTGTATGGCTATAGTAAGAAGAATATTGACTCGAAATGTGAGCTGTTCAAAAGCTTTGGATGGACTGAATTTGAGGTTTCTGAATTAATGAGGAAAAATCCTGCCATTTTTATGAAATCTAAAGAAAATATCAGGAGAAAATGGGGTTTTTGATGACTGAGCTGCGTTACAACCCTGATTTCTTAATTACACATCCTGCCTTGTTTGCTTATAGTCTCGAGAAGCGAATGGTGCCTAGATGTCGTGTGTTGTTGGTTTTGAAGGAGAAGGCTTTGTTGGAGTACAACTTTTATACCGCCATCATTAAAAGTGAAACTCAGTTACTTAAGATACTTATTGAACCTTTTAAGGAAGATGTACCTGGTTTTCTTGAACTTTATCAGGAAAGCAAAGGTGGTGGTTCTGATGTTGATGCCATTTCAAGGTGATGCCAAGCCCTCTTGCAGCGAAATCTATTTTAGGTATTTGTAGCTTGTCTGCCAGCTTTTTATGGCCGAGGTGGGTAAAGATGAGTGTTAATTTCGAAAATATAAACGGTGAAAACCTGTTTAAGAGACACCGATGATGCAGGTTGCAGAAACGTTCAAAGGGTTCAGCCAACAAGCAGTAGCTATAACGGATTTAGGACGTGTGTGAGCGTAGTTAGTGTAAGATTGTAAGTTGAAATTCTCATTCAAATAAGTTAGTTTTGCTTTTTTGGATGTGACTCTGTAGTTGTTCTCTTGTTTGTGACCCCAATTTTGAGGAGGTTTTTCATTCTCCATCATCTTTGATTGTCAACCACTCCAACTTGTCGAATCCTCCCAATATTGATCCTAATCATCGTCAACCGTTCGTCTTTACATCGTCGAAGTCCCATGTTAGGAAAATCTTCATTGCTAAAAGGCAAGTAACAAAGAAGCAAAGCAAAGAGGATAATCTCCAGGACACACTCTCTATACTTTTTCAGGTCATTTTCCACGTCCTCGTGACGTGAGTGTGTCTTGTTGCAGGCTAGGTAGCACGGACACTCCTCCTAACTAGCCGTCCCGTGTCGGACACCGTGTCCGACACACGGACACACGGACACCTGTAAATAAGGAATGAGAGGTTGAAAGACTAAAAGAGATTGATTAGAAGATGAGTTGGGTTGGAAATGAGAATAAATTAATGTCAGAGTCAAATTTTACCTTCAATTATTTACATTTAATATCAAATACCAATATAAAAATAAAATCGTACGTTATTTATAACTATAAAATATATATTTGATTAAATTTAAATGTCGTTTCCCGTGTCCTAAATTTCACGAGATGCCGTATCACGTGTCCGTGTTGTGTCCGTGTCCGTTTTCGTGCTACCTAGGTTGCAGGTACTCTCCTAAAGCTCAAATAATCAAGAAAGGAAAAGATATGCATTGTGTAACGTCTTTCGTCTTTGTTTAATTTCTTGTGCCAATGATGTAGTAGTTACATCTGACTTAGAGAGTCAGATGTGCATTGTGTAACGTACTTTCATCTTTCCAACTGAGAATAAAAAAAACAACTCATGAGAGTTTTATATATCATCAAATCTGGCTTTTAACCTCTCACTATTATTTCTCCAACTTGCTTTCTCACTTGTAATCCTCACAAATAAGAATTTGGGTATTACATATTCAAAAATAGAGTTGGCAAGTCTAACCAGACCCGAGTGATCCGACCCAAATTGATAAAACTCGATTATTTTGCGAACGAATCCGACCCAACCCGATAAACAGTGACCCAAATCCGATCCAACTCGATAATCAGTTGTCCGAATTCGGCCTAGACCCGACCCGATTTTGGCCCGATCCTATTGACCCGATAAAATTTGTGGCCTGATAATTATTATGTTTAATATTGAGCAAAATGAAAGCGATGGTTAAAGACTAAATTTAATGGTCAAAACTTGAATTATGTGATAAAGTAACCGAACCCGATAATGACCCAA
Organism: Heliosperma pusillum; assembly: GCA_022085475.1. Taxonomy (NCBI): domain Eukaryota; kingdom Viridiplantae; phylum Streptophyta; class Magnoliopsida; order Caryophyllales; family Caryophyllaceae; genus Heliosperma; species Heliosperma pusillum. Next base: position 5,262 of record JAIUZE010029221.1, on the reverse strand, counting down.
TCCAAACCCGACCGATACATTATTTGACCCTGACCCGACCCGATAATGACCTGAACCCAATCTGACTCGACCCAAAATGGTAGACTGACAAGATATGACCCGTAGCCGCCCCGCCCTATCCCGACTGAACCGATTGCCACCTCTTAAATCAAAACTGTTATAAATTTCATTAGCATATGAATAATCATCATATATATAATATTAAAGCTGAAGTCATCTGCCATGTGTCATCGCCAGATGACTTCTGCCACGTGTCATCTACAGCAAATTAAAACAAAAAAAGAAAGTTAAATTGATTAATAACCCCTTAATACGTATAAATAATAATTAATTACTTAATTGGTATAATTTGTTAATTCATTTATTGATAATTGATTGATTGTCTGTGAACTTCAATGCTGGCAAATTGATTTTCATACCATTTAAAACCAAAATTGATATACTTTCCTTTTTCAATGCTAGATTCCTCTCCTATTATATATTTATATATCTCATTAAATATTATATCATCTCATTAAACTACTATATTTTGTATATACTATATTTTATACAAATATATTAATAAATGCATTTTGGGATTAGTTTTTTTGTTAGACGTGGACTATTATATTTCTTTCAGCCTTTTGCATCATGAGAATAATTAAATTATTATCGATATATAGTAAATAAAATAAAGGAGTCTTTTTTTCACAATGTGACCGTTGAGTTAAAGGGCGAAGGCCATGGTTTGCAAGGTCGTCAGGACTATCCACTTAAAGGTGGGAGGGTAACGAAGGTTCTTAGGCATAAGAAATGAGTTAATTAGGAAACGGGCTTTAGTGGCAGGACTGCGATAAGTAAGTGCGTCGTAATTTTCAGGGTAAGCTCTACTCTCACATCCACCCACGTAATTTGGGTTGTCAATTTGTCATCTTAAGAACACTTAAAGAAGAAAAACGAACTCATAGTAGAATAGATGGTTATAGGGAACCACTACCAAAATTGAAATATAATTTGTATAGATACATGCTATTATGCTAAGGACTTGACGTGTAACAGCGTAGAGCAATATTACGTACTACTAAGTTCAAGAAAACTTTACTAATTACTTCATATGATTCTTTTTTTGTAGCGAAAGAACCCGTAGCCGATATCTTTGGTGTGCTATAGGTAAAGTAATATATTCCAAGAGATTGAAGCATAGTCTTAAACAAAGATGAAGAAATGAAATAGGGAAATTCGCGTTAATTTTGTACGGAGTACATTTGAACCTAACACCCCTGAGCTAAAACAACATGCATTTACCATTGAGCTACTACCAATTTAATGATATTTTATTACTTCCTCCGTTCCATAGAATAGTTTACGTATTCCATTTTAGGCCGTTCCACTTAGTTCTTTACGTTTCTTTTTATGGACATCAATAATTATATTAAATTACCATACTATCCTTGTAAAAGTAGTTACCCCACTTGTTTTCACCCATTCTTAATACAACAAACAAAAACAACTTATAAGAGGGCAATTTGGTAAACTAACATATGTAAAAGTAGGTACCCCACTTGTTTTCACCCATTCTTAATATTTGTGCAAAAAGCAAACGTAAACTATTCTATGGAACGGAGGAAGTATATTGTATTAAGAATGGGTACCTACTTTTACATATGTTAGTTTACCAAATTGCCCTCTTATAAGTTGTTTTTGTTTGTTGTATTAAGAATGGGTGAAAACAAGTGGTGGAGTGTAAACTACTAAGGTTCACAAGTTTAAGTAAACTTGATTAGCTTGACTCAAACTGAGAACAAAATCAAGTAACTAGGGGTTGTTGTTGTGAGTTGTTTAAATGAAAAACTCAAGGGATATGACTTAGAGACAATCCTCTACAGCAAGGCACAAGAGAAAAGGACTCAAAGACTGGATTTAGAGATAGTTTTCAAGTATTACAGCAAGGCACAAACACTCTAAACTAAACTCAACAGCAAGTAAGTTAACCACAGCAAAGCACAGGTATAACTTGACTCACAATACAAGGCACTGATCAAACACCTTGGAGATGTATCAGGCTTGTTTCAAACTACAGCTCTTAGCACAAGTTTGATAACATTGAGTGATTTCTCAAAGTTTAATTCATTCATTCATAAAAGTCTGCCTCAAACAAACATACAAGACCTCTTTATATAGAGGGGCTGATAACTTGTGAGCCATTGGATGCACAGATCATCCAAGGGCCAACTTAGGATTCAAACTACTACTACTGACACTAATTAAGAGCCTCATAATAGGACGAGCTCAACAACTATAAAGAACAGACACAAGACACAAAAACAGACTGAACAAAAAGCAAATAAAGCAGTTTTGGAGTTTTCCTGAAATGGAAATCTGTTGTTCTTGTTGCCTTGTTGCTTTGCCTGGATGTGTTGCTGCTCCTTGGGACTCCCTACTCTTATTAGAACATAGATAAGACCTGCCTTGGACGAGGACAAGTTGACTTAAACAAAAGGAAACCACAAACTGCCTTGTACTTTCTCTGTTTTTAATGGGTTTGCTGGACTCTAACTTGGGGTGTCTGTTTCATGGGTTTTTACTAGACTTCAAAAGGATTTGTCCTGGACAAACTTGTAGCTTAGTGGGTTGGCTTGATGGTAGGCCATGGTGGGGGTGGTTGGGATGCTCTGGTGTACCTCCTAGATACAGGGTTTGTGAATTGGTCTGTCTGAGCCTGAAGGGTTTTGTTTCTGTCTTGTGTGGGTAATGTGGGTTGTGTTGGGGCTTGGCATGGGTTGTTGAGTCTTGGACTGTCTCCCTTACTGTTGTAGCTTGGCATGGTTTGGTCTTGGCTTGTCATAGCTTGTTGTTTGGACCTTGTAACTCTAGCTTCCATCTGAGGGGTCATTGGGGTTAGGCTTGCCTTGTTTGTGGCTTGATCATCAAGGCCCCTTGGGTGAGCTCCTGCTGCAGCCTCCCCAGGTTGAAAAGGGCTTGACCTCAAGCCTGTGTCTTCTTCTCCCTCAGAGTCTTCAAAGAAAGGACTAAGATCTCCAACATTGAATGTCCCATGGACTGCATACTCTCCTGGTAGATCAATTTTGTAGGCATTGGGACCTATCTTCTCTATGACTTGAAAAGGACCATCTGCTCTTGGCTCTAGCTTGTTCTTTCTCTTGGAAGGGAACCTTTCTTTCCTTAGGTTGATCCATACTAGATCTCCTGGTGCAAAGTCTTTCTTGGTCTTAGGAACCTTGGCATTCTTCTTGTACAGATCATTAGCCTTCTCAATTTGTTTCCTGACTGATTCATGGAGTTTTAACATTTGTTCCACCCTTTTCTTGGCATCATAGTGGACTTCTGACCTGCACACATTAGACAAACTCAAAGGCATTAAGGGGTTAGTACCATAGACCACTTCAAAGGGGGAGTGGCCTGTGGCTGCTGATGGAGCTCTATTGAAAGAGAACTCTGCTTGAGCCAACTTCAAGTCCCAATCCTTGAGAGATTTGCTGACTATACACCTCAAGATTCTTCCCAAGGTCTTGTTAGTCACCTCAGTTTGGCCATCAGTTTGAGGGTGATGGGAGGTACTAAACAATAACCTAGTGTTAAGCAGTTTCCACAATGTCCTCCAGAAATGGCTCATAAACTTTGTGTCTCTGTCAGACACAATGGTCCTTGGAACTCCATGTAACCTCACCACCTCATCAAGGTATAGCTCTGCTACACTCACAGCATCCTCAGTCTTCTTGCATGCAATGAAATGTGCCATCTTACTGAACCTATCCACAACCACCATGATAGAATCCTTCCCTCTTGCTGTCCTAGGCAATGCCATTATGAAATCCATACTAACATCCTCCCAAGGCCTACATGGGACTGGTAGGGGAGTGTAAGGTCCTGCTTGGAAAGAACTCTTGGCCTTTTGACAAACTCCACACCTTCTGAGCACTATTTGAACTTCTCCCATCATCTTAGGCCAGTGGAATTGATCTTGTAGTATGACCACAGTTTTCTGAACCCCAAAGTGTCCTCCAAGGCCACTTCCCTGTACCTCCTTGATCAATAGATTCCTATAAGATCCTCTGGGAACACACAGCTTGTTTCCTTTAAACAAGAATCCATTTTGCAAAGTGTAGGGTGAATCAATGGTTCTTGTTCCCTCTTTCTGTGCCAACCAATCTTCTGCAAAGTCTGGATCTTCTTGATACATGTCCTTCATGAACTCAAAGCCAAGAACCCTTTGCTCCATAGTTGATAGCAGAGTGTACCTCCTAGACAATGCATCAGCCACCACATTTTGTTTGCCCTCTTTGTACTTGCTAGAAAAGGTGAATGATTGAAGGAACTCTACCCATTTAGCATGTCTATGCATGACTGAGCTTGTGTTGGCCTCCTATGTACTTCAATGCCTCATGATCAGAGTGTAAGACAAAAGGTTTGGGCTTCAGGTAATGACTCCAATGTCTCAGAGCCCTGACAAGAGCATAGAACTCTTTATCATATGTAGAATAGTTTAGCTTGGCACCACTTAGCTTTTCACTAAAGTAGGCTACAGGTTTCTTCTCTTGGATGAGGACACCTCCAATTCCCACTCCACTTGCATCACATTCAACCTCAAATAGGCAATCAAAGTTTGGCAATCTGAGGATAGGTGCACTGCACAAGAGCTTCTTCATGTGTTTGAAAGCCTGTAAGGCATTCTCAGTCCAAGTGAACTCTCCCTTCTTCATGCACTCAGTGAGATGTAACAACCCGAAAAGTACCCTATTTTTCTAGTAAAAATATCTTACGAATACTTTTCAGCAAAACTTGAGTTTTAAAATAGAATTTATTGTTTCCAGTTGAATTTTGAAATTCCGAGTTCGTATTTGGAATTTTTGAGAGATTCCATGAGAATCCCGTTTTTAAGTCAACTTTGACTTTCGTTGATTTTTTCCGACTCGCCTTGTAATTTTGAAGACCGAAATTTTATTTAAAAAAATAATATGTTTGATTTATTTTTATTAAGATTTATTTAGATTTATGATAATTTAATATAATTATTTTGAATTTATTTGGAATTAAAGAATAACTTTTACGGTTTTCACCCGAACGTCATTTAACTATTCCCGAGCCATCTAAAATCCCGAAACAAACCCGAAACCCGACTTTGGCATGAGTCACACGCCCATGTCATCTTTTTCCACTCACAATTAGATCTTTTAATTGTTTCGATTAAACTAATACAAATATCTTAGATATTTGTTACTTTATCGATCCGTTAACTTAAACGCCGCAAATCGCTTCAAAAAC
>JAIUZE010029218.1:0-17413 GCA_022085475.1 Heliosperma pusillum | reverse complement strand
ATTTGATTTATAAATCAAACGCGTGTTATTGAGTTTACTTTATTTAGATAAGGTAAAATAAACATATGCAAGATAATGACCGATGCAATGGTTGCATGTCCCGTACAAAACCTCTTTCGCGGCTATAGTATGAAAAGTCATAATACTGCGATTTGTATAAGACGCATTAGCGAGTGGTCTTAATACTACCGAGAGGTCTTCTTTTCAGTGGGAGGTTATGTTCGACATGATTGATACGTTTGTATGACATGTTTCTTTTATATGATAAAAGAATTGATTTTGCATTTAATTATGGTATAATTGAATGTTTGTCCCAAAATAGTATACATTGTTTAAACAGATTACCAAGTGCGTGACTTGATTATGGAACTCTGTTTTATAAGACAATGTATTTATATAAGTCTCTAATCATGGCATAGTGAAAGGGACACTTATGTCTTATAATGATTAGTATGTGAGTTGGTTGATGACTATGTTCCATAAGTCATTGATATTGCGATATCAAACCAGGCACATTGATACATGTTAGGAATATGTATTAGACGGACCCGTCAAAGAACTTTGTTAAGGTTTCGCTTAGTGTCAACAAAGTTTCTTTCACCGTAATTGGTAGTCTTTAGACCTGAGTCTTTCATTATTTTGTACATGTGAAGTGCTAGTTTTGACATCACCAAACGTCAACCGTGACTGGTGGCTATAAAGGTGATGGTTGGACTTGTCATGGAATATGTGATAGGATGTGGTTAGACAAGATGGGATTTGCTCCTTCTTTGTGAAAGAAGTTTATCATCTTCGGCCTCTCGAAGAGTGTGAATTGTATCAGTGCATGGCCATGCCCCGACGAGGTGAAAGTCAGTCGTCTGTTGTAACAATTCAGCTCAGAAATTCGAGAAAAGAGATTGAGATTTATAGGGATGATACTTCGCCTACCCTATTCTCATCTGAAGAGATAGAAGCAAAGAGATTATGGTGTCTTATAGGACATAAGTGCAAGTGGGAGACTGAAGGAGTTAGTATGCCCATATGTCCGTAATATTGTATAACTGATTAATTCTATGTGGCTACAATGTTCTGCTATGAGCCGCTTGTAGTCTGAGTCCTAAATGAGTTGGGACTCGGGTAGTATTAGTCAGTCCTACAGGGTCACACACTAGATGAGTTTTGGGCAATATTATAATTAATATTGATTAATTATTAAAGGAATAAGAATAATATTTATTATTCTTATTATACTTTCCTTATCCTAGTTGGTCTAGGATTCTCTTGAACTCTTTATATAAAGATATATAGAGGGAGGTGTTTATGATGAGTTTTTCCTAGAGAGCAGAAAATCTCAAGGGAAGTAAGAGGGAAGGAAATTGCCCATAAAGTTTGTACTAGCATACACACTCATATTGTGTGGATACCGGTAGAGGCGCAACACTTGAGGCGTTATTGTGAGACGGTCTCACAGATTATATTATTATTCAAGAAGCTGCGATTTGGGTTTTATTATACTTCTTTTTATTAGCATATTATTGGAATTCTTCCGCATCCAAGTAAGTTAGCTAATCACCCTTTTTGTTTAATCTTAATACTTAACATGCATGAGATCTTAGGAATTCTGTAATTCAAATCTGTTGAAAATCGTTACAGAACCCTTCACCGAATATTGGTCCAAGGTAAATACTTCGCTCGCTAGCTCGTCAATGTACCCAAGTATGCATCACAAACCTGCCAACCGCATTAAATATAAACACGGAAGCCACAGTCATTGGGGAGTAACTCCGAGTTCTCCCAGCCACGAAATGTCGAGTTTAATAAAACATGAATAACATAAAAGAGATGTATATGGAAAATACAAAACCTTAACATGTACGATATGCTTTTCATGTTATGAAACAATTAACTAACATATAACCTAGCATATGAGACGCTATCATGTGAAACCGTGAAACAATCTAAACACGAGGTAGGAAAGTTGGATGGCTGGCTCAGAGTTACATTTAAACATGGCCCTGATACACTAAAACCATAATCAAAACATATATCATGGAATCAGTTAAACAACCGGTAATCCAAACTCGATCAACCTTAGCCGGCTTGCATCTCACATTCTGAAGATTAATAGAATCATCAAACAATGAAAAGACCAATACTTCTACAAACAGGAATAAGTTCTTAGCACGGCCCATAGTCGACTGTAACTCGAGTCTATACCACGAGGTAGGATATACTTATATATTTAGGCTCAGCGGTTACCCTAATAACATGGCCAAAATACAAAGCACACATCTAGGCTCAGCGGTTACCTTTAAAACATGGCCCAGATCCAAAGCACATGGCCAAAATATACTTATATATTTAGGCTCAGCGGTTACCCTGAATGTTGTTTTCTTGTAGTGATGGCCAAGATACAACTCTACCCTAATCCTAGACTGCGCAGACGCAGAGAAATGCGGAAAAACATCGCACCCAAGACTCATCACATGAGTACCCCTAAGGAGATCCACCAAAGGGTTGGCTAGTACTTAAGCTGACTCCATTCCCCAAAGTGGAAGCAATGACAGCCATGCCCCGACTTGGATATAAACCCACCAAGCCGGGACACAAAAGCTATCAACAAGTGAACATATACTCGTTAAAGATAGTAAGGCCTATCCATGTCATGGTCCAAGATACTCATTTAGAATTAGAATGGTCAAGACGCCATATAATCATAATTTTCTATGGGTACTTAGTCAACCGGACATATATCATACAATTAAAACAATCCCGTGATGCTAATTGATCATAACTTGCTTAGGTAATGGTGTAGTGCGTGTCATTAACCGTGAGAGGATGTTGGCACAGTATTTTACGTATTGATGGATGGATGGTTCTCTGTGATATTTGTGGACGTTTGATGAATTGGCGTGGTTTATATGTCGGAAGTCTCTATCTATCAAGCTTATGCTCAAGCTCAAGCTCAAGGTTGCTTTTGTAACCATTGTAGACATCCACGCCACCCCGGTGTAGGATGCTTTAACCGACCTTATGTTTGCTTCTTTTGCCAGAAGAGTGGTCACCGTTATCATGATTGCCCCGATCGGAAGTTGCCCTCTCCAATTGCCAAACCCAAGGGATCTATCTTTGTTCTAAGCCGAGCCAAAGCCGATGCTCATCCGGAGATAATTACGGGTATGTTCTCAATCTTAGATCAATCGTACCTTATTCTATTTGATACCGGTGCATCTATGTCCTTTGTGTCTTCAACTTATGTTGATAAGTTATCTATCGAGGCTACTTCTAGTAAGGATACTCCCATATCCTTACCATCCGGAGAAATTATCTCATGTTCTACTCTTTACCCAAATGTTCCAATCTCTATTGCGGGTACTATCTTTCCCACTAATCTCCTTAAGTTTCCTCTAGGAGAGTTCGATGTAATTCTAGGTATTGATTAGCTAGCATTGTAACATGCTAGATTCGAGTGTAGAGATCAAAAGATTTATTTAAAGAGTCCTTTAGGAGTTAGAATAACCTATAAGGGATCTCATTCCCGAATGGGTGTACAATTGATTTATACAATGAAGTTGGTGAGTATGGTAAGAAAGGGTCACCAAGCATTCTTGTGTATTATGACTTCTATAACTACCTCCTTACCAAAGATTGAAGACGTGCCTATAGTATGTGACTTTGTTGATGTATTCCCCGAAGACTTGCCCGGGATCCCTCCCGAGCGCGATGTTGAGTTTTCCATTGATCTTGTACCCGGATCCGGACCCATAGCTAAAGCTCCATACCGTATGGCTCCAACCGAATTGAAAGAGTTAAGGAAGTAACTTGATGATATGATTGAAAAAGGTTTCATTCGACCGAGTACCTCACCTTGGGGTGCTCCCGTTCTCTTTGTGAAGAAGAAAGATGGTTCCATGAGACTTTGTATTGAGTACCTTGAGTTGAACCGAATTACAATCAAGAACAAGCATCATTTGCCAAGAATTGAAGATTTGTTCAATCAACTAAAGGGTGCTTCTACTTTTTCCAAGATTGATTTGAGATCCGGATATCGCCAAATTCCCGTTCGTGATGCCGATATACCGAAGACCGCTTTTAGTACAAGATATGGTCACTTTGAGTTCAAGGTGATGCCCTTTGGATTGACTAATGCTCCCGCTATTTTCATGGATCAAATGAACCGCACTTTTAGTTAGTATCTTTACAAGTGTGTAGTGGTGTTCATCGACGACATCCTTATTTTCTCCAAGACCGAAGAAGAGCATGTTGATCGGTTTATGTCGCGGTCCCGATACAAAAATAATTACCCGCACTTAGGCTAACAACATAAGGAATGTAATTAGGGAAGTAGGGTGTCGATCCTCAGGGAGTACGTGTTAACTATGAATTGCTATGGAATGATTTTCATTTAAGTTCGAGTCAATTGAGGTGGTGGTCTAAACTATTAACATAAAATAAAATGACAAGTATATAAAATGACAATATGTAAATGACGGATATGTACATTGCAATATGTAAAACTCAAAACAGAAGACTTACCCGATCGGGTTGTCACGTACCCGATCGGGGAAGTTCTCTGATCTGAATGACAACAATTAAATTCTAACTAAAGACGATATTTAAACGACAATATTGAAAGGCTATCTAACTAGACTAATAAACTAAATAATAATAATAAAGTAAACTATCTAAGAACGGAAATAGAAAGACGATAAAGTAAACTAACTAGATAACAATAAAATAAACTATCCAAAACGGTAAAATAAACTATCTAATCAAATTGAAATAGTGAAAGAGAAACACATGTAAAACTAATTAAAAGTTTCACTGATACCAACATTAGAATTACTATGATTGTCTAGGCCTTGTAGCGGTATATTCCTTTCGGATTCGTACCGACCTTTTAGTGGGTCCTAACGTCCTCTCAGCATGGTTAGGTCACTAAACCCCTATTGGCAGTCCTAATTCTCATCCCAACTCTCGTTATAAAGATAGAAATTGACTAATACAAATAATTGTTTATGGCCACTAAACATAGTTATAGAATTTGACACAACCAAAGGAAGAAACAACTAGATGGTTCAAAAGGTATCTACTCTTCTTTTATTTCATTTAACTCGTAAATCATTTCAAGATTACAACTCTATTTATTTTATGTACACAATGTTAATCTTACAATATTAGAATTAATCTAATTTATGTAGTCATGTGATTAAGTATATTAATAAGAAAAAGATGTAGGAAATTAGACTATGAAATATAAATACTAGAGTGATTATGGTGATTATATTAATAGTGATTCTAGTGATGAGATCTATGATTATATGATTAGGTAAAATATAATGTGACATCTTAAACAATATTTCAGTTTTAACTAGATTAATTTTAGATTGATTTCCTAACAACAACAGTATGAAAACAATACTAATTAGTTTAAGGTTCATGATGAAAATTGCATAGTAAAAGATAGAGAATTACCGAGTTTGGAATATGAATATGTAAGAATGAAAGTAAAGAACAAATACCCAATAACAAAAGCTATGAAAACACTAGAGAAATACTAAGAAATAAACTATATTCTAAAACTTGTAAGAAAGAAATAAACTATGAAATGTGTTATTGTATGAAAGTATGCTAAAAGATATAAAAAGATGATAAGAGATAAGTATATGATGATGAGATATGAGATGATAATTGTGTGTGATGATCATTGGCTTTTATAGGGCTGCATGGCTGCTGATCCCTCGTCCAAGTTCATACCCTAGTCAAAGCATTAAATCACTCATTTAAGCTCGGTTGAAGAAGAGCTAAGTAACGTCCATTTGCAGAAATACCCGATCGGGTAAATGGTAATCCGATCGGGTAAGTGTGCAAGATGGATTCTTCCGTCTTTTCGTCTTAGGCACGAAATCCTATGCCTTGGTCTTGGTCAATGCAATACGGAATTGGGCTTGGGCTGATCTTCTTTTGACTTGGGTTGATGTTTCCTTTTGAAGTTCAAAGCCAAAGTCCAAGATAAATCCAATTGAGGAAGGATGTAGCGGAATCGTAATCAAATCGTGAACTGGCTATCATCAATTCCTTGAAAACTCGTATCCTAGTGTCTTTGCTCCATAAAGTAGGAAAATATAGCAAAACCGCTTCATTTCCTATAAAACGAGTCAAAACACGCAAAACAACTAGAATAGCAATATTAGCTCGTTAATCACTTAACAAAGTGCATAAATCGTATAGAAATCGAGCTAAAACGGGGGATAAATCAGTACAAAATATCACTTATCAAACTCCCCCAAGCTAAACCCTTGCTTGTCCTCAAGCAAACATAACAATCATAACTAGGACAAGGGTAGCTAACAATGATCAATCTATCTTACAAATCTCAAATAGTAAGCTTCTACAAGTAGATGTATAAAAAACCCGTAACAACAAGGGCGAAGGAAAATGCGTATCATGGTTGAGATTTACATAACGGCGCAGCATAGAAAATATTCTTTGGACCTTTTCAGCTCTTGCATGATCTCATTGACAATGGACTTTCACGGTACACTCCTCACTCAAATTTTTGTAAAATAGGAAATATTGGGTTAAATTTGAAGTGACACTCACCTATCTACAACTTATAAGAATGTGCCCGCAGTCTAGTATGGTAGACAATCCAAAATCATTAAGTAAAACTAATCATGATCAAAATATAATGTAGGAAGCATTAGAAAAGTAAATAAGAGGCTTGGGAAATTTGGGTAAGAAAGTGGACAACCGATTTTGGTCATGTGGAGCTTAAAGTCAAGCTAGTAATAACCAAATGTGTAGTGGATACTTAATCCAAGTCATACCAATACCCATCAACAAAAGTCAAAGCCAAAAGCAGCATATTGGCTTATTAAACATGAAAAATCAAGTTACGACTTCCCATAATTTTTCTCTCTTTTCTTTTCATGGAAGAGTTTTCCCTCTTTTCTTCTTTTCTTTTTTTCTTTTTTCTTTTGAGCTTTCAATTTCATTCTTCTTTTTTTCATCATTTTTCTAAGCTCTTAATTTTTCTTTTCTCTTTCACATCAGAACCCGGGAATCAGCAATCCCGAGACAAGTTCACACCAAATGGTGGCATTATCAGAACATCGCAAAAGCACAGAACACCCCTACACATATAGTTGGTTACTAGCTCAACAAAGGTAGGCAATATTATAATGTAGCTAGAAAGAAGGGTGTTTTTGCGAAATGTGAACAAGAAATTGAATGGCTTCAAAATGTAGATCATGATAGTAGTACTTATAGAAAATGGAATAAAAACCATACTTATGCGTTTTGATGTAACACAGACTATAAGGAGACACTACTCACTCCTAAACTGGGATCGGGTTCAGATGTACCGACCACTGGAGGCTCTACCTTACAATATGAGTAGCTTGCCAAAGTCAAGATCAAGCTTAATTAAGTCCAAATGCAATTTTCTACCTACTGTGTACAAGGCATCCCCATGAATGCACAATTCCTCATAATATAACGAAACATCAGCTTATAAAAACTACAAATTGAGAAATGTAAGATGGAAATGTTTTTTTTTTTTTGTGTTTTTTTTTTCAATAAAAACTAAAAAGAAACTAAGAGAATTAAAAGAAAATAAAATAAAAAATAAATACAAATCTAAATGCAATCCTAAATGCAAATCCTCCCCCAAGCTAAAACTTCACATTGTCCTCAATGTGCAAGCAATTATAACAGAAACAAACCGAGAAACGGCTGGTAGCACATGGAACAGAGAAACGATATGAAATTCTAATGGGAAAAGGGCTTAAAAAGAAAACTAAAAATGCGAAAAATAAGGGAAAGAAATAAAATTCTTACAAAATGTTTAGCCTCCCCCAAGCTAGTATAAACAAGGGGAGCTCATCATCCTATCACAAAGGCCACCAGCTACGGCCTCTCCTCTCAGAAGAAGGTGGCTCGGATGCGGATCCAGAAACAGCTGTATAGTAGGTATCATCTGCAGAATAATAACTACCACGAAAAGTAATGATCCCGGTTGGGTCGCTGGCTCCTAAGGATTGGTACTCTTCTACTTGATGTGTAACAACCCGGATTTTTAAAACAAAAGAAATGACTTAATAATAAATAATCCATCAGAGTACAAAGATGAATAGGGTCAAGGTGGCGGAAACACCTGACCAATCCGGATCGATACTCAAATCCAAAACTAAACTAATACATTATTAATAGTTCTTAACTTAATTAAATTCCTAAATAAATTATTCTTCTCGCCACAAGTCTTTCTAGCACAACATCCAGACAAGCAGCAACCAATTGAACCTGAGAATGGGGGTCGACAATCAGTCGGGAGTAACTAGATGCTCTCCCAGTCATGTTTACAACAGGCTGAATTAATAACAATCTATAATAACAGACAGTAATCATAAATGACATGTGAAGCAATCTATACTATATGACGTACATTCGAACTTACCAAGACTGAACGAAACCTATATGAATGCAATCCTGCAGACCTAGACCATATGCAACCACTAGACCATGAATACATCTAAGACCCAAAGTAGCACACGATCCACAGCAACGTAAGGCACAATGCTAGCATGAAAGCATAGCGAATAGAGCGAACGCCCGTTAGAGCGTATAACCACTGCCTCTAACTTGCCAGAGCGTATAACCACTGCCTCTAGCTGACGGAGCGTATAACCATTGCCTCCATCGGTGTGGAGCGTATAACCACTGCCTCCACGGTACTATGTATAGCGTATAACCACTGCCTATATGTCTAAGACCTGGCCAGACTCTCGATGCATTAACTGTACATCGAACGACACTCGGGGACCAGAGCGTATAACCACTGCCTCTGACCAATCCCGACCATAGACCAAAATAAACCCCCGAAGGGTAGCGTTTGTTCATTCCGAATAGTATATAACTGATACTACCGTCATCTATTCAACCAGCAACAAACAAATGCACAATATAACTGACTATAGAAACCAATGCGTGAACTACATCACGACTCAACATAGGAACAATATAACTGACTGTCCAACAATGCGTGAACAATGTCACAACTCAACTCAAGAACAGTATAACCGACCGTCCAACAATATAAGAATAAGAATAACCAATACGATATGCAATCATAGCGTTAAAGTCCAGCTGACTATAACACTACACATAAACAAGCACGGATGACTAAGGTTATAGTATCTTGACCTATAACATTACACCTCAAAGGTCATGTTATAGTTCGAGTTACCATAACACCAAACACAAAAGCATATAACACCCAATGTTATAATACCACCAACTATAACCTTCACTAAACTTTAGTGAAGTTATAGTAACTTCAGCTATAACTTTGGTTAAGCGTGTCAGGTTATAGTATCATCAACCAAAACCTTCCCTTAACTCCAGCAGAGTTATAGTACACCACCTATACCTTTGGTTAAGCTTACCAGGTTATAGTATCATCAACCATAACCTTCACTTAACTTCATCAAAGTTATAGTACCTTCAGCTATAACTTCCACTCAACTTTAGTGAAGTTATAGCACTTCAAGCTATAACTTTATACGTGCGAGGTTATAGTATCATCAACTATAACTCTCTTCCGTCACGGGTTAGTCCTCTATAACACCATCACCGAGGGGTCGACTCCACGTAGAGCTGATCAACTTCGGCCGGCCCGTTTGGCCCTACCCGTTTGGCCCGCTACTTAAGCGGGCTTGGACAAGAAGAAATTAAAAAAAATTATTTGACGGACGGGCTAAGCTCGGCCCGCTATATTTCGTGGGCGGATATGGACATGATTAAGAAGCCCATGGACAAGCCCGCCAAGCCCGCTAAACATATATAAAATTAAAATATTATGTTTCATATAAACAAAAAGCTAATAAAGTAAAAATATACAACAAGAGTAAATGAAATAAAACTTGTATTAGTGATAAAGTAAGTAGTTATAATTTTTTTTATAACGTTACTTTTTTTGGAGACTTGTAACTTCAAAATAATCATGTTTAATTGTAGAATTTGTATATGTTAAGTTTAGTTTGCGATGTTTTAGTTAATTCGGAATATATGTGAAGTCTAGTTTAGCCTTAGTTTTATTAAAAAAAATTAGTTTTATATATTTTACATTCAAGCCCGCAAGCCCACGGACAAGCCCGCTAGCTTAAACTAGGCGGACATGGACAACCGTAGTAAGCTCGCTTAAGCGGGCTTGGACAAGGAATATTAGGCCCGCTGGACATTTTTTCAAAGATAAGCCCGGCCCATGTCCGTCCAAGCCCGCAAACGATCACCTCTAACTCCACGGTACAAACCGCCATGTCACCACAACGAGTCTTGTTATAGTACACCGCACCATAACGTCACTTTCAAAGTTATAACTCAAATAGGTATAATTAGGGTAACTTACATGCAAAGGTATAGCAACTTCAGCTATAACCTCAATGATGTAAACCAAACTCTAATTTCTCAACATAAGCAAACCCTAGCCTCTCCCACAAGGAGGAGGCCGAAACCCTAGGCCACGGCAACCTCACGGCCGCGCCACCACCAACAAAGCTAGGGTTCGCGATTTGAACCCTAGTTCGCGCACCAAATAAATAATTGAAAATAAAATAACAACATAAATATTAAATGCAATTAAACATGTGAATCATAAGCATAAATAACCACATAATCAATTAATCATACAATCAATCATTATATCATGTTAATAATTCACTTTCTATAAACATAATTAAAGGAAAACACCTAGTTACCTTTTTAGCGTAAAATCTACGATAAATCTTCTTCTAGAATATAACAATCTTCCTCCGGATTGTCCACAAAGCCTTCACCATCATCATCAACACGTACCAACAATAATAATGATCCTAATTAATAATCTAGCACATAAAACTACGAAAAGATGGAAATAAAATATAAAACTTACAACGATTGAAGAATAGATTGGCTAGGATCGATCTAGGAACGAAGATGAATGATTTATGATGGAGAAATATGGAACAAGGGCACGAAACCCTAGGCAAATGGCAGCAAACACACGGCACAAAGGAGAGGAAGAGAGGAGAGATTTAGGTTTAGGGTTTTCAAATAAAAGAAAGGGAAGGAGGCTAGGTTTAGCTTGGTATTTATAGAGAAGCTAATGGGCACTAGGGTTTATTTAGAAAATAGGCCCAATAAGAAATAATAAGGAGGATTTGGCCCAACAATTAAGTTATACTAATATTAGCCACAACTTAGACTAATAAAATAAGGATTTCCGAGAAATAATTAATTAATTTGAATAAAATAAATAGCGGAAATTCTAGGGTGTTACAATCCAACCCCCTAAAAAGAAGTTTCGACCTCGAAACTGGATAGGGTAACTACCTTACTCAAAAAGATGCGGATACTTCTCCCTCATCGAAGCTTCAGTCTCCCAAGTCTCTTCTTCAAACCTCTGACTCTTCCAAAGAACTCGTACCAAAGGTACTACCTTATTCCTTAACCTCTTCTCTTGACGATCCAAAATACGGATAGGTATCTCCTCATACGTCAAATTAGGTTCAAACTCAACCACATCGGCTTGCAAAACATGATAAGGACCACTACGATAACGCCTCAACTGAGATACATGGAATACGTCATGTACCTTCGACAAATTCGGAGGTAAAGCCAACCTATAGGCTACCTCGCCAACTCTCTCGAGCACCTCATAAGGTCCAATATACTTAGGACTAAGCTTTCCCCTAATCCCAAATCTCTTAACACCTTTCATAGGTGACACTTTAAGGAACACCTTATCGCCAACTTCAAACTCAATCGGCCTACGACGCAAATCTGCATACGTCTTTTGACGATCCTGCGCTGCCTTCAACTTTTCACGAATCAATCTCACCTGATCAATAGATTCCTGGATTAACTCGGGTCCAACTACTACCACATCACTAGAATCATCCCAACATAAAGGACTACGACACTTCCTTCCATAAAGTGCCTCAAACGGAGCCATCTGAATACTAGCTTGATAATTGTTATTATAAGAGAACTCAACGAGTGGCAAACTCTTTTCCCAACCAACCTGGAACTCCAATGCACAAGCTCGCAACATGTCCTCTAAAGTCTGAATGGTCCGCTCGGTCTGACCATCAGTAGCAGCATGGAAAGCCGTACTCATCTTAAGCTCACTGCCCAAAGCTAACTGCAGCTTCTTCCAAAATTGGGAACAAAACCTCGGATCACGATCGGAAATAATATCCTTAGGAACCCCGTGCAGACGAATAATCTCACGCTGATAAGTATTAGCAAGTTCCTCGAGACTCCAAGTCTCCTTCATTGGAATGAAATGCGCAACCTTGGTTAAACGATCAACCACAACCCAAATAGCATTCATTCCCCTCTGCGATCTTGGTAAACCCATGACAAAGTCCATCGAAATCGAATCCCATTTCCAAGTAGGAATCTCCAATGGTTGTAGCAAACCACCAGGTCTCTGATGCTCAAACTTGACCTTCTGACAAACGAGACAACGGCTCACGAACTCGGCGATTTCCTTCTTCATCTTAGGCCACCAAAAGCGTAGCTTCAGATCCTTATACATCTTATCACCACCAGGATGAACGGAATAGGGTGTACTATGAGCCTCTTTGAGAATCTTACCCTTCAAGACCTCACAATTAGGTATACACCATCGACCGCGGAATCGCAAACCATCATCAGGTGCGACCATGAAGTCTTTGGCTCTACCTTCACTTAAAGCGACTCGGACTCCTTCAAGGAAGTCGTCCTCTCGTTGCTTAACCCGGATCTCATGTAGAATCTCAGGTTCAGCAATCATTGCGCCCAAGTTCAGAGTACCAGGAAGAACCACCTCAAGGCTCAACCTTTGGAACTCTCGGCTCAACTCATCAGGTATCACCATAACCGAACTCAAAACAGGACAAGTCTTTCGACTCAACGCATCGGCAACCACGTTCGCCTTACCCTCATGGTACTGCAGCTCGATTTTATAGTCATTCAGAAGTTCCACCCATCGCCTCTGCCTCATGTTAAGATCTCTCTGAGTGAAGATATACTTCAAGCTCTTATGATCCGTATAGATGTTGCAAGAAACTCCATACAGATAGTGTCTCCACAACTTAAGTGCAAACACCACAGCTGCTAACTCAAGATCATGAGTCGGATAATTCACCTCGTGGACTTTCAACTGACGGGAAGCATAAGCCACGACCTTAACCTTCTGCATCAATACATAACCTGGAGTGTAAACTACTAAGGTTCACAAGTTTTAAGTGACTTGATTAGCTTGACTCAAACTGAATACAATATCAAGTAACAAGGGGTGTTGTTTTAGGGATTGTGAGTTATTTTAGCTGAAAGATACAAGGGATATGACTTGGAGACAATCCTCTACAGCAAGGCACAAGAGAAAAGGACTCAAAGACTAGTTTAGAGACAGTTTTCAAGTGTTACAGCAAAGCACAAACACCCTAGACTAGACTCAACAGCAAGTAAGTTAATCACAGCAATGCACAGATATAACTTGACTCACAATACAAGGCACTGATCAAACACCTTGAAGATGTATCAGGCTTGCTTCAAACTACAGCTCTTAGCACAAGTTTGATAGTTTTGAGGGATTTCTCAAAGTTCATTCATTCATCAAAGTCTGCTTACAACAATCATACAAGACCCCTTTATATAGAGAGGTTGATATCTTGTGAGCCATTGGATGAATAGATCATCCAAGGGCTAGCTTAGGATCTAAACTACTTCTACTGACACTAATTAAGAGCCTCACAATAGGACGAGCTCAACAACTAATAAGAACAGACACAAGACACAAAAGAAAACAGACTGAACAAAAGCAAATAAAGCAGTTTTGGATTTTTCCTGAAATGGAAATCTGTTGCTCTTGTTGTCTTACTGCCTTGCCTGGGTGTGTTGCTGCTCCTTGGGACTCTCTACTCTTACTCTAACTTAGATAAGACCTGCCTTGGACGATGACAAGTTGACTTAAACAAAAGGAAGCCACAATCTGACATGTACCTTCTCTGTTTTTAGTTGTTTGCTGGACTCTAACTTGGGGTGTCTGTTTCACGAATTTTTACTAGACTTCAAAAGGGTTTGTCCTGGGCAAACTTGTAGCTTAATGGGTTGGCTTGATGGTAGGCCATGGTGGGGGTGGTTGGGATGCTCTGGTGTACCTCCTAGATGCAGGGTTTGTTAACTGGTCTGTCTGGGCCTGAATGGCTCTGTTTCTGTTTTGTGTGGGAAATGTGGGTTGTGTTGGGGGTGGGCATGGGCTGTTGAACCCTGGACTGTCTTCTTCATTGGGGTGGCTTGGCTTGGCTTGCTCTTGACTTGTCATAGCTTGTTGTTTAGACCTTGTAACTCGAGCTTCCATCTGAGGGGTCAAGCTTGTCTTGTATGTGGTTTGATCATCAAGACCCTTTGGGTGAGCTCCTGCTGCAGCCTCCCCAGGTTGAAAAGGGCTTGACCTCAAGCCTGTGTCTTCCTCCCCCTCAGAGTCTTCATAGAAAGGACTAAGATCTCCCACATTGAATGTTCCATGGACTGCATACTCTCCTGGTAGATCAATTTTGTAGGCATTAGGACCTATCTTTTCTATGACTTGAAAAGGACCATCTGCTCTGGGCTCTAGCTTGTTCTTTCTCTTGGAAGGGAACCTTTCTTTCCTTAGGTTGATCCATACTAGATCTCCTGGTGCAAAGTCTTTCTTGGTCTTAGGAACCTTGGCATTCTTCTTGTACAGATCATTAGCCTTCTCAATTTGTTTCCTGACTGATTCATGGAGTTTAACATTTGTTCCACCCTCTTCTTGGCATCATAGTGGACTTCTGACCTGCACACATTAGACAAACTCAAAGGCATTAAGGGGTTAGTACCATAGACCACTTCAAAGGGGGAGTGGCCTGTGGCTGCTGATGGAGCTCTATTGAAAGAGAACTCTGCTTGAGCCAACTTCAAGTCCCAATCCTTGAGAGATTTGCTGACTATACACCTCAAGATTCTTCCCAAGGTCTTGTTAGTCACCTCAGTTTGGCCATCAGTTTGAGGGTGATGGGAGGTACTAAACAATAACCTAGTGTTAAGCAGTTTCCACAATGTCCTCCAGAAGTGGCTCATAAACTTTGTGTCTCTGTCAGACACAATGGTCCTTGGAACTCCATGTAACCTCACTACCTCATCAAGGTATAGCTCTGCTACACTCACAGCATCCTCAGTCTTCTTGCATGCAATGAAATGTGCCATCTTACTGAACCTATCCACAACCACCATGATAGAATCCTTCCCTCTTGCTGTCCTAGGCAATGCCATTATGAAATCCATACTAACATCCTCCCAAGGCCTACATGGGATTGGTAGGGGAGTGTAAGGTCCTGCTTGGAAAGAACTCTTGGCCTTTTGACAAACTCCACACCTTCTGAGCACTATTTGAACTTCTCCCATCATCTTAGGCCAGTGGAATTGATCTTGTAGTAGGTCCACAGTTTTCTGAACCCCAAAGTGTCCTCCAAGGCCACTCCCATGTACCTCCTTGATCAATAGGTTCCTATAAGATCCTCTGGGGACACACAACTTGTTTCCTTTACACAAGAATCCATTTTGCAAAGTGTATGGTGAGTCAATGGTTCTTGTTCCCTCTTTCTGTGCTAACCAATCTTCTGCAAAGTCTGGATCTTCTTGATACATGTCCTTCATGAACTCAAAGCCAAGAACCCTTTGCTCCATAGTTGATAACAGAGTGTACCTTCTAGACAAAGCATCAGCCACCACATTCTGTTTGCCCTCTTTGTATTTGCTAGAAAAGGTGAATGATTGAAGGAACTCCACCCACTTAGCATGTCTGTGACTGAGCTTATGCTGGCCTCCTATGTACTTCAATGCCTCATGATCAGAGTGTAAGACAAAAGGTTTGGGCTTCAGGTAATGACTCCAATGCCTCAGAGCTCGGACAAGAGCATAG
The DNA here is from genome assembly GCA_022085475.1 of Heliosperma pusillum. Classification (NCBI taxonomy): domain Eukaryota; kingdom Viridiplantae; phylum Streptophyta; class Magnoliopsida; order Caryophyllales; family Caryophyllaceae; genus Heliosperma; species Heliosperma pusillum. Next base: position 1,461 of record JAIUZE010029218.1, on the reverse strand, counting down.
AACTCTTTATCATATGTAGAATAGTTTAGCTTGGCACCACTTAGCTTTTCACTAAAGTAGGCTACAGGTTTCTTCTCTTGGATGAGGACAGCTCCAATTCCCACTCCACTGGCATCACATTCAACCTCAAATAGGCAATCAAAGTTTGGCAATCTTAGGATAGGTGCACTGCACAAGAGCTTCTTCATGTGTTTGAAAGCCTGTAAAGCATTCTCAGTCCAAGTGAATTCTCCCTTCTTCATGCACTCAGTGAGAGGTGCTACAATGGTGCTAAAGTCCTTAATGAATCTTCTGTAGAAGGATGCTAAGCCATGGAATCCCCTTACTTCTGTAATACTCCTAGGGATAGGCCAAGACTGGACTGCCATGATCTTGTCTTGATCAACTGAAATGCCTCTACCAGATACCAAATATCCTAGAAACTTGACTTCCTCAGTCATGAAGGTGCACTTCTCAAGCTTCCCAAAGAGCTTGCTCTCCTTAAGTATTTCAAACACAGCCTCAAGATGACTCAAATGATCATCCTTGCTCTTGCTGTAGATGAGGATATCATCAAAGTATACCACCACAAATCTCCCTAGGCAAGGCCTAAGCACCTCTGTCATCAATCTCAAATCACTGAACGGTACTTGGGGATTTGACAGGCCCAAAAGAGGCATGAAAGCCACTAATTAAAGGGACCATGCTTTGTTTGAAGGTGTCTTCCACTCATCTCCTTCTCTGATCCTCAATTGATGGTAACATTGCCTCAAGTCAATCTTAGAAAAGAACCTTGAGCCACTTAGCTCATCCAACATGTCATCAAGCCTAGGTATAGGGAACCTATACTTGACTGTGATGTTGTTGATAGCCCTGCTATCTATGCACATCCTCCAAGTCCCATCATTCTTAGGAACCAACAATGCAGGCACAGCACAAGGACTTAATGACTCCCTTACAAACCCTTTACTCATCAACTCTCCAACTTGCTTTTGTAGCTCTTGTGTAGCCTTAGGATCACATCTGTAGGCTGGTCTATTAGGTAGTACAGACCCTGGCACAAGGTCTATTTGGTGTTCAATCCCTCTCAAGGGGGGTAAGCCATCAGGAAGTTCCTCTGGAAACACTTCCTTGAACTGATCAATGAGGGGCTTAACATCTGCAGGGATCACCTTAGACTCCTCTTCCTGAACTTCTTTTGATAGCAGCATTAATATAGGTTGCTCCTCACTACACTCTTTGACCATTGCTGACTCAGATAGAAATACAACTCCACTAAAATCCTCAGCCATACTTGGACTTCCATAGCTCTTCTGGTGTGGTGGCAAGGGGGCTAATGTCACCTTCCTGCTCCCATGCTTGAAAGAATAGGTATTGCTTCTGCCTTGGTGTATGGAGCTTTTATCAAACTCCCATGGCCTTCCTAATAGCAAGTGACAGGCATCCATTGGAACCACATCACATAATACTTCATCCTTGTAC
>JAIUZE010029215.1:0-17858 GCA_022085475.1 Heliosperma pusillum | reverse complement strand
TCACTAGCCTCTATCTCAGGCTCTTCCATCTCCTCATCACAGACCAACACCTCATCATCTCCCCAATGGATTACTTCTAGGGTACTCAGAGCCCTTTTAGATGGGCATTCTCTAGCAAAATGCCCATACCCTTGACATTGAAAGCCCTTTTTGAGAGGGGTAGTCTTCCTTTGGCCTGCCTCAACAGCCTTGCCTTTATCAAGGTTGAAAGGAGTCTTAACAGGAACCACAGGTTCTCCTATCTTAACTCCTACAAAAGCTTTGAAGGTGGGGGTTCTGGAAGGTGTCTTAGAAGCACTGGCCTTTCCTTTTCCCAATTTTTCTACCCTTAAAGACAAGTTGACAGCTTCCTCAAAGGAGTATATGTTTTGTAGCCTGACTTTGCTAGCTAACCTTTCATCCAACCCTTCTAAGAACCTTGCTATCTTTTGTTCAGATTTCTCAACAACCTCACATTGCAAAGTGAGTTGTTCAAAGTCTCTTAGGTAGGACTCTAAAGGTCTTTGGTCTTGCTTTAGGTGAGTAAGCTTAATGAACATGTCTTGAGTGTAGTCCCTAGAGACAAACTTAGCTCTCATTTTCTTTTTCCGTTTGAGCCATGACTTTACAGGTTCTTTCCCTTCCCTAACCCTCAAGGTTTTCATGTTTTCATACCACAGTGAGGCATAGCCTTTTAGTTTCATGATAGCAACCTTAAAAGCCTTTCTATCAGTGTATCCTTTAAACTCAAAGACTCTTTCTACAGACCTTAGCAAATCTAAGAAATCATCAGGGTTCAAGCTACCTAGAAAGTCAGGAATCTCTACCTTGATATCTTTGTCTTGGTGTCTGAGAAGATTGTGATCTGAGCCATCTGAATCTGACATTTCAAACTGATCTACAGGTTGTCTCCTCCTTCCTCCACCTTGTGGGAAAGGTGCTCCTCTTCCTCGACCTCTGCCTCCCCTTGTATTATTGTTCTGTTGGCCCTCAAGGAGTTCATTGACAGATCTAGAGACCTCCATTACAGTTCTGGCAAGATCTTGAACTGTGTTTTCAATACCTGTGATTCTCTCTTCACTCATGGTTGTATTTTGTGTTTTTAATGTAGTTAGGTAGATGAACTCACAAACCAAAGCTATGATAACCAATTTGCACTGAAACTATTCAGAAAAGACAACTAAACAATGACAAATTGAGCTAAGATTAAGACACTTGCAAGTACTCTGTTTCTGTTTGAATTGATTGTTAAAGAACAAGGATAGGACCTTAACCAAAGCACCAAGCCAATGGTTGAGGGTTGAACCTTGATCCCAGCACACAGCTAAGGACCCAAGCTCACTTCCAAGCACAAAGCAAAGGAAGTTGTCTCAAGCACACAGCCAAGAGATGCAACAGAAACAAGGTTTCAGTTTTAAGTTTTACTTCAAATCTGGTTTGCATTTCATTAGGTAAAGGCCTTATATAGGCAACAAGAATACAACTCAGACGTTTAGGAGATATCTAGGGCCACAAAGGCTTACAACATGAAACAAAATAACAGCTACAAACTTGCAGAATTCTGACATAAAGTAAATAAAGTAAAAAGTAGTTTCTAAAGAGACAATCTTCCTTAATTGTTTGATCAGGTGTGTCTTGGGTGAAGAGTGGACTTTCAGGCTTGGGTTTGTGAACCAAACTGAAGTAGGAAGGCTCCCAAAGATGTGCTGAAAGTACCTCACGCATTGCTTGGTCAAAAGGGGAAGGTTGACAGTGACATGTTAACTACTACACAAAAGGCTGAAATCTGGACAGTTTGAAGTTGTCCCTAAGCTAACTCTTTGTGTGTTTGTTTCTTGGCAAGGAAGTCCTGGGGAAAGTTGTAGAGGACCTTCCCAAGACAGAGGTTTGGGGATTGGTTAGGTTTGTTTGATTGGCTAAAAGAGGAAGGTTTGGCAAAAACAGCTAAGCTGCTACATGTAAGGCTGTAACTGGACTGGTTTACTTGGGTTGTGTTTTGAGGGGTGTTCTTGACGTTTTCTGAGGAAGGTTTCCTGGACAAAAAGATAGTAGACCCTCCCTAGTACCATGCCCCATAGTTGGTTTGGGGTCCCTAAGCTTGGAAGTTGCCCTGAGACCCTCCCCAAGGCACTGCTGCTGGCTGAGTTTCCAAAGGTTTTGTTGGCTTGTTTTGTGAGTCTGTTTTGTGGCTTGTTTTGTCTTGGCTCGTGTCTTGGCTACCACTGGCTCGTGTCTTTGTGTGGTGGCTTGGACCTGGGCTGTACAAAGCATTAAGGTAGCTTTTGACATAGGGTAGGTTTGGCATTGAATCCTGGCTAGGCTGATCAGAGGTTGATTGGTCTTGTCTTTGAACATGGCATTGAACTCCTGTTGCACGAACTATAACTCCTGAATCATCCAATTTATTTCTGAATACCCATCGAGTACCAATCACAGTTCGATTAGGAGGTCGAGGCACAAGGTGCCATACCTTATTGCGTTCGAACTGTTGAAGCTCTTCTTGCATAGCCACAATCCAGTCGGATTCTGCAAGAGCTTCTTTGATGTTGGTGGGCTCTATGGTAGACAGAAAAGAATAGAATGAACAAAAGTTATTTAATGTTCGCCTCGTTTGAACTCCCTTATTCAAACTTCCTAGGATACTATCCATAGGATGAGAACTCATATATTTCCATTTTTTAGAGTTCCTAGGCTCATCATCATCTGATGAACTATTACTTTCCTCAAATGATTCAGAATCAAGATTGGTTCCCCCTGAGTTGGACTCTGGGGTTATAGCTGAAGTTGGTACAACTTCAGTTACACCATCTTGGTTCTGGTTCAAAGTTAGAGCATCATCAGCAATAACTTCAGTTTCCTTTTCCTTGTTTTGAGAAGAGACATTCGTATCATCAACAATTGTCTCAGTTCTCTGTTCAAGGTCATTTGCGGATTTATCAAGTTCATCATTGATTCCTTCAATGACTTCTTCATTATTTTCTGGCACGTCATCTCTGGAGAGGCGAAAGTCTGGATCATTCATGTCCTCTTCTTCATTCTGTTCAACTTGCTCAGGCACATTATCTTCATCAAATACAACATGAACACTTTCTTCTATGCACAAAGTTCTTTTGTTAAAAACTTTGAAAGCTTTACTATGATTAGAATAACCAACAAACACAGCTTCGTCACTTCGTGGATCAAATTTGCTCAAATTACTTTTCCATTATTATGGACAAAACATTTACTCCCGAAGCAACGAAGGTGAGCTATATTGGGTTTTCTCCCTCTTAAAAGTTCATAGGGAGTCTTTTTGAGAATTGGTCTAATCATAGCTCTATTGTGCACATAACATGCAGTACTTCAATGACTCTGCCCCAGAAACTTTAGGAACTGGCCACTACACAAAAGCATAGTGCGGGCCATGTCCTCCAATGCTTCGATCATACGTTCCACGACACCATTTTGTTGTGGGGTTCGTGGTGCAGAAAAGTTATGTCCTACACCATTCTCCCTACAATATTCTATAAAAGCTTGATTATCAAATTCGGTGCCATGATCCGTACGAATGGAAACTAACATTTTATCATACTTGTTTTGGGCGAGCTTCATTAGTACCACAAACTCATCGAAAGTTTCATCTTTAGTAAATAGAAAGATAGGCCATACATACCTGGAGTAGTCGTCGACTAGGACGAATACGTACCTTGATCCACCGCGGCTTCTAACTTTCATAGGTCCACATAGATCCATGTGTACCAAATCAAGTGGACGATCTGTACTTACTACTCTTTTCGGTTTGAATGAAGATCTAACTTGTTTACAACGGGCGCATGAGTCACACATCTTTTCTTGTTCGAATTTGATTGAGGGTAAACCCTCAACTAAATCCCAAGACTTGAGTTTCTTTAAAATCGTTGGACTGATGTGTGCAAACCTCTTGTGCCACAAGCATGAATCATCCACAATGACTTTCATGCACGTAAAGGAACTTGTAGTGACTTTGTTTAAATCAATCATATACACGTTCCGTTTACGTAGACCTTCTAAGATAACATTGCTAGTTCCCTCAACTATGATACGACAAACATTTGAATGAAAAACGACTTTGTTGCCTTTGTCACATAGTTGAGAGATACTTAGCAAGTTATGCTTAAGGCCATCTACCAGATATACGTTATTGATAGCATGTGAAGAAGATATACCAATCTTACCTACACCGATTATGTTGCCCTTCTTGTTGTCTCCAAAGGTGACCTTGCCACCGTTGAAGGGTTCTAGTGAAAGAAATAAATTCTTGTTTCCAGTCATGTGTCTCGAACAACCACTGTCGAGATACCATAGATTATTTTCTTTCACTATTACCTGCAAGAGAATCAAATACAGCTTTTAGGTACCCACGCTAAGTTGGGTCCTTTATGGTTAGTGACTCTATATATTTGATCCTTCCTAACCCATACCTGTTTAACAATTCTTTTCTTCTTAGGATAGGGTTTGCTAGGTTTATTATATTGTTTGTTATTGTTGTGACGCACATTAGGTTTAAATGACTGCTTCTGATTCACATTAGGTTTAGATTTTGAAGGTACAGATGTGTAATCGAAAGCCATGTCATAAAACCATCTAAACTCATTATTTCTAACCTCATCACATTGAGGTTCAGATTCGGATTCACTAGACACGTCATGTTCTTTCACAAAATCAGTTTGATTTTTGTTGTCATTAACATATTTAACACAATTATCTTTAACATGACCGTTGTGACCACAATAATTGCAAATCAGATATTCTGAAAGATTTACGTACTTCCTTCTTCTGAAATCACGGTCAGAAGGAGTGGATTTGCATTTATCATGGTCTCTACGACTATAGCATTCATGACCAAGACCCTTCTTCATGTTATTGTTAGACTGTTCGGTAAGGAAGTCTAAGACCTTCTGACTTCCTTCCCACTTATCATGAACTTTTCGTGCATGTAGGAGCAATTCCTTCAAAGACTGAATTTCTTTTTGACACGACGAATGATCTACATTCAAGTCTTTGGAGGGATTGTTCTTTTTGAAATTTTCACGAAAATCATTGAACCGTTTGTTCAAGATAAGTTTCTCCTCATTATGTTGACTTTTGGCTTGGGAGAATTCAGCCTTTAATTCTTTCAATTGCTGAGAAAGAAAAGAGTTTACTTTCTCATGATCAAGAATAACAACTTCCTTTGTCTTGGCTTGAGATTGTAAAAGCTCATTGACTTTCTTCATTTCTAAAGTTATAGCATCATTAGCTACAACTTTGGCTTGAAGATGCTTAATGTTGAGTTTTAACTCTGAGATTATAGCTTCATTAGCCATAACTTTAGACTCAAGAGCTTCTTTCTCAACATTTGTCTTGTCTGAAGTTATAGCTGAAGTTGCCATAACTTTAGACTTGAGCTTTTTAGCTTTGGCCTTTAGAAGTTGGTTTTCCTCAGCAATATCAAGAATTTGTTCTTTAAGATCTTTCAATTCTAGACTCTGCTCATGACAATGATCTAAGGCTTCTTCAAAATACTTAATTAAAGACTTCTTAGATAAATTCTTAACTTGCTTTTTAAGTTCAAGATGACTAACCTCTTCATCATCTTCTGAATCTGGTTCTGAATCTGAGTTGCCAACAAGACACATCTCGGATTCGCTTTCATTGTCACTGTCAGAAATTAGGTCAAGACTGACGTTGCTTAGACACAAGTTGGCGACTTCCTCTTCTTCTGATTCGTCATCCTCTGTGTCGAGATCTCCCCAGCAATAAGCCATCATTACTTGCTTGAATTCCTTCTTGGTTTTGTCTCGTTGATTTTTGTCTTTGATTTTCGTCCATGTGGGGCAATCTTTGATCATGTGATCATTATCCCCACATTTGAAGCAACCACGACTTGAAAGAGACCCTTTTGACTCAATTGGCTTCTTGTAAGATTTGTTAGTGTTGTTGTTAAACGTTTTCCCTTGTGGTTTGTTAAAGAAATTTTTCTTAAAACGTCTAGCAAATAACACTGTTTCATCTTCAAGATCTGAATCTTGTCTTTCACTAGATTCGGCCTGTAAAGCCACCTTCTTGCTATTACTATCATTTGCCGCATATTCATCAAGAGTAATCTCATGAGCCATTAGGGTTCCAAGTAGCTCTTGATAAGATAGGTTAGATAGATCTTTACATTCCTCAATTACCGTCACCTTAGGTCTCCATCGTTTAGATAGACTTCTAAGGATCTTTCTGGCAATTTCCTCGGAGTCAAAAATTTTTCCAAGATTTTTAAATTCATTAATGATACTGGAGAAGCGAGTAGACATGCTGTCAAGCGATTCATTTTGTTCCATGGAGAACAATTCGTATTTTCGCATAAGTAGAGCTATGAGTTGCTTTTTGACAACAGTTGTCCCCTCATAAGCTAACTCAAGACCATCCCATATTTCCTTGGCAGTAGAACTAGATGAGAAACGATCAAATTCAGTATGGGTCATGCCGTTTTGCAACAGACTAATAGCCTTTGAATTTTTCTCAGCTTTCTTATAATCTGCCTCAACATAGTCGTCTTCTTTCTTTTCGATGGAAGTGCCAGTGGCCGATCCAAGCATGATCTTATTAGGACCATTCTTAATGATTAGCCAACACTCCCAATCGTTACCCTTTATGAAATGGGTCATCATATTTTTCCATAAACTGTAGTTCTTCCCATCGAATACGGGACACTTCAGATGTTTGGAATCCATTAAATAAAATTAAATGCAGCGGAAAATAAATAAAAATAAAAAGATAAATGGATCAGACTCCTTGCTGTAAGGCAATCAAGAGCACGAGGCTCTGATACCAATTGTAGAGTCTATTGATCGAATACGAAAGAGGGGGGGTGAATTGAGTATTAAAAACTAGCCCAACTTTTTCGATTTATATGATATGTAATTAATTATTTGATCTTATGAATTAAAATCAACTAATTAATTAATCAAAGTAAGCGCGAGTAACGAAATAACAAAAAGTAAAGAGATAAGAGAGAGGCACACGATTTTTGAAGTGGTTCAGTTTCACACGTTGAAACCTACGTCCACTATTCTCGATTAATAATTTGTAGTACCTTTCTACGGATTACAAAAATTACCAACCCACTCGTATAATCAACACTATGAGATAAACTAAGGTGAATACGTCTAAATACTCACTTATACTATCATTACGCTAATAAGAAAGCATACAATATAACTACACAGATTCACGTTAAAGAATTGTAAGCTTATAATGATGTACTATTATCCAATAACGTATTTCACTCAAGCGATGATAATAAGTGATGCCTACGACTGTTTTAAAACAAACTCTAAAAATAAAAATAATAAATATTTGCTCAAAGGTTTGCTTTAAAACGATTTTGGAAAATCAACACAAATAAAATATGTAGCCGTGTGAATGTATGTGTATTTCGTGTATGTCGTGTTATTTTACAAATTGTATGTGAATGAGTATTTATAGTAGTAGAATCATAGTAGATCTAAAACCCTAGTATAATATTTAATAAAGATACTTATCTTTCCATAAAATAATATTTGCTTATCTTTTAGAAATATCTTTATCTCAAAATATTATTTGGTTTATCTTATAAAAATATATTTATCTTAATATCTCAAAATATTGTTGTAAAGATATAGTAGAATCCTAGATTAGGTAAACTAAGGAAACAACCTAGGTTGGCCGAAATCCTTTAGCTCACGAAACCCTAGGAGGCACGCAACCCTAGGTGGCACAATACTAGGTTTCACGAAACCCTAGATGGCTCAAACACTAGGTGGGCTAATTAGGTTAACAACAAATTGAGATAGAATATATTAGAAACCCTAGGTAACATGACAACCCATAAGTTGTATTACTTAACCAATAGAATCTCATAAATATATTCTCTATTAAAATAATTGATAAATATAAAAATAAAACTCTTTCACTTTTGAAAACATTTCAAAACATTTTATTTCCAAAATCATGCATCAATATTTATCATTCAAAGTCATAGGCTAAAGCTATAACTTTGAACATAAAATCTCTCGAATGGAATAGTTACCGAATGACGACCTATACTATCTAATCTTCACAAAGATCTTCAGTATACGGATCATCTCTTCATCTTGATCACAAAGACCCTTCATCTCGAGTCTTGTGTAGATTTATGTAGATCTTGTTTGAAGCGATTTTGTTTAAAGTTATGCCTGGTTAGCTATAACTTCCATGTTCACTTCCAAAGTTATTCCTGAAGTTGTTATAACTTTGTCTCACAAACTTTATCAAAGTTATGCCTAACTTTGATCTTTCTTCTCATAATTGTTGCTAGCTATAATAAGACTAAAGCACACAATTACACGCATATGATATATCGAGTAAAACACATTATTACGTAAACACATGTCATTATCAAAAATATCAAATTGGTCCAACACTAGGTTGTTTTAGGTAGTCTTACAGAACTCATTTTGAAAACTTGTCCCCGACTTTTAGGTAGCTAAGAACTTTAACTTGAAGGGAAAAGGAGTTGGATCCCTTAATTGGATAAGTGCCTTAGGATATCTGGCCTTGCATTGTACTCAGCTTGAACTGCTCCCTGAATTGTCCTTGATCTTGTTACCCTGGGTGGTACTGTCTGTGTTGGTGCCTGGTCAGGACCCTGAGAGGCTTTAAAGTGTCTAGGTGATGTTGAGCCTCTAGCCCATGCTTCGTAGAGTGATTTTGGCTGCTAGCTGGTATAATAGTTGGATGGAGATGAACAATTGCAGGCTGAATCTTGTGCTTAGAAGACCTGAATTGTTAGGTAAGGAGATTAGAAGGTCTGTTCAGGCAAGTATCATGCAACGTTTGGATTGTCCAGTTAGACTTGATGATAAACAGTGGCTTACTCGAATAAGAATTAACTTATAATGTCTATGTGTAGCGTAGGTGAAATTGTGTTGGTAAATGACTTGTATAAAATGATGTAATCGTGATTATTATTAATGGAATTACTCACATATTACCAAAAAAAGTACCAAAACCTTATCACGCTATGTCCACTATGTCATATCATACAAGTTCACTTCTATGGCTCATTGTTAATGGTAAAAAGTTCGGATTCGAGTGAAACCAATCTATCAGATATGCAATATATAATTACACAGATTTAGGTATTAATATACAGTTACTAGTTAAATGCGTGGACAAATTAATGTTTACAAATAAAAAAATGTACCTTGATGGACCAATAATTTCACGTACTTGTACAATTGTTACCAACTCATCATAAAATGTCCATGGATACTGCCTTTGAATAACATATACTGCCCCACATCCCTTGTAACTAACATGACCATTTTATATATAGTTTTACCTCCAAATCAGCCTCGTTTTGCATCTCATATAGGCTAATCAACGTCTTTTATCGTGTCAAGAGTTTCTTATTTTCTATTACTTGCTATTTTACCCTCTTATGTAGGAAATGAAAGAAATAAGGCGGTTTTGGCGTCGCTTAGAGCATAATTGAAGGTTTTTTTTACATCCTTGACGATTGGCTACCTAGTCCAAGACAAAGGGACCCAATACATGTCAAATAAACACTTAGTCGAAGATAAAAGAGAAGAAGAGATGCATAAAGAACAAAACAATAGCCGGCTTGATCGAGCTGTGCTTGGCTCAACTCGGGCCGGCGCCGGGTTTTGTCTAGCTTGAGTTGCACCTGACATCGCAAAAAATATCGATGTCTTCTCCTCCAAGTATTAGATTAGTACAAATAGGATAATTAGGGATCTAATAAAGGATCCTACTATGTATTAGAAAACCTTATATCTTATTTCCTCTTTGTTATTCATTCTAGTTTAATCTACCTTACAAAACTCTCTAAATTGTTAACTTTTCCTTAATCAAGTCTTAAGTATTAGTTAATCTTTCATATGCTTAGGTTATTTGAAGATTTGGATGACAACTATTGGAAAATTGCGTACCTTAATAGCGGAATAGGTACGCTGATCGACGTGCCGCTTTTTGTCCACGAAACCGAAACCGAGACTTATCCCGGTGGCTACTAGAGTCACCGGATATAGCCACACCCCAAATTCCAAAGCTCCAATTTGATGGAGAGCTTAACCGTAGTGATAGTGTACATTTCTAATTGAGGTTGTGTATTGTATATTGTTGTTGTGTATTGGTGTCTATCAAATACTCATATACAAGCCCTTATATCACAGTATAATGGCAGTTACAAAAGAGGTATTAGGAAGACTAATGAGCATTAAAACTAATTCAATGACCCATTATTCTCACTTTAATGACACCTCATTATCACACAGATAATATAACAGCCACAACTAATGTGGCCGTTAATTACTGAATTTCAATACTCCCACTCGGCCACACATCCGAGTGAACTCCCACTTGGCCACACAACCAAGTCATCAAAAAACACAACTAAAAAAAAAGGAACTATCAACCACGTCTCATACAGAAAAATGGGGCGTGCGACCAAACATGTAACAAGTAGCGTTATATTAAGTCTCCATCAAACTAACATAACACTTTCACAATAACGATTCCCCAGATCATTCAAACAACACGGCAGCATACACTGTCCCTTTATGCTATAACATGTTACGTAGTTATATACAAAATATAACCGCCGGCCGGGCTTAACATGGTGTAGTTGAATTGATCATTCCTAAGACACTAGTGAAAATCCATCTTAACTTGACTGCTTTCCTAACATGACCCATTGAACCAACGACTTTATGATTCTTCGAAATCACGCTAAAGTAGCAACATCATATCTCAATTTCATCTCATAGCTCCAAGTCAAAGGGTTTCGTACTAAAATAGGACACACAAGTCCAAAAAGGGCTCACACAATAACAGATTAGGGAATCATCTGTCACTCCTAACGGTTGATAAAACACACATAGTATGATATATGTGTCACAACATAGCTCCCACTACGATGGGCATATCACTCTTCTATGTCGTACGAATCATAAGTCTAGATACTACATAAGTATCTAACCCAAACCACTAGATTGATATACACAATTTCCAATCCAACACTTGTGATTCGGTTCAAAGCTTTAGTACGAAAATAGGGTATCTTCTCATACTTCGATTACAAAATTAAGTCTCATCTTAGACTTACTAAGGCGACTATATAACGAGTCAATATCTTTTCCATACAACTCATGTACAAAGATAATCTCCAACACTCTCTAAGTGTTAACGCGACTCAGTCTTATCTTGCCCACTACACAAGTGTCAAGGCGATTACATGTGTGACTAGGCAATCTAAAAGCTTGGTGATATCTTATGTACCTCATCCTGCAACAAATGCATATGAACATTTTGAAAAGAAACAAAATCAATATCCAAAAATGTCCATCATCAAACAAATTCACAACTCAACAAGATTAAACATAAGTTGCCGCTTTTGCACAATTAGCTCAACACATGAACTAACTAAGAACACATCTTATAAAAAATTTAATGCGTCAATTATCTTGTTAGTCTTACTTGATGACAACTCTTAGTCCCACATAAGAGCTAATCTAATCTTACCACAAAGGCCGAAGTAAAATTCACTTGATTAAACATCATTGTGTGAGCGTGTAAAGGATCGGTTAGGTAAAAAATTACTTATCAATCACAAAATTGGCGTTCAACCATGTGCTAAACAAGGTACACATCAAAATACCAACTACACTAGAGCAAGAAACAGTAATCTAATCGTTTCTTGCACTCAATCATAAGTTTAGACATAACCAAAATATTAATATTCTTCTAAAATACCAACATGTCACCAATTAATACAGAGGAACTTATTCTCCTATATAATTTTGACATAACAACATCAAATCCACCATTCCAACTAAATCATCACACAAATGAAAAATAAGTATGGTAGACCTCTAACACATGGACACGCTAAGAGATACAAAAAAGTTATCATCTTAATCATTTGAGACGGACTCAACTGATCGATCCATGTGTATAAATTTCTCAAACAACTTGATTCAAGAAATAATCTTTACATCCATTTGAAAACAAAATCCAAATAGATAACTAAAACTTAGAAGAAAAGCGGAACGAATCCTAACATTTTGAGAACATATCTCATGATAGTCTTAAACCTAATTGTCACAAAGACACACATTATCACAATGTATTTATGCTCTCATATAACGATCCATTTTTATTACTTGGTGAATACTCTCACTTGCTAAAAGTGATAACTCCCATTTACTAAAAGTAGTAAAAACAACTGAATAGTTAGGACAACTCCCACTATCCTCCATAATGAGCAAAACATCTCAAGGACCAACCTTAAGTTAACATTTACTGCTCAGTAGACAAAGTCTCATCTTTACTATGGATCATGGAACTACTCCCACTATCCAAATATGAAGATAAGTTAAAACTATTCTTGGTGACTCAATGAGCTCACAAATTCTCCCACTCACCAAAAGATAGTTTTGCATCGTAACGAATACAAGACAAAAGTCTACTAAATTTCACCGAACACTTAGGAACACATCCAAGTGAATAAATATTGTGGGTTATTTAAACACAAAGTTTGATAAATATTAAGGCATAACTGACCAACCTATTATCCAAAACTTATGTGGAGTGGGCAAAATTTCCTCAAAACATATTTAAGGAATCCTTCTCTAAGCTAAAAGAAGAAAAAACTTGATCAACGTCATACTTCACTTAACCATGTCAAGTGATGTACAATTCCTCAACTATAACAACTCTTTGTCATAGCGATTAGGAATTATAAGATCTAACACACATATTTTTCCTCATATACACTTTGAACATATCAAAGATTTATTTGCAACCAACATATTAACTAAGAGTACTGACTCTAAGTTCAAAGTCGGTTTTCACCTTTTATTATAAAATGTTTGAACATATCAAATACTTAATAAAATGATAGAGGGAAAAATATACAGTCTCATGATGGTCCTTAACATTAAAATACCCACAAATAAAATAAAAATAGATTGAAATATAAAAGTTAAAGACAATGAATATATGTTAAAATGTAATCAAGCAGAAGAATAACAAATTAATGCGGTGAACATATATATTTTGGCCAACATATAGCCATAAGAACTATTGACTTGAGGTTAAATAATAATCCGTGATTTCCATTGAACTAATTATTGAAAAATAATTCTGCACTCCAAGTGCTTATAGAATAACACATCAAAGTAACACAAAGCTTCTTTGAAAACAAAAAGCAATGTAGCATCGCTAAAAAGTTAATTATCCATCGACAAGCAATGAATTAAACAACTACGAGTTGTAAATATTCCCACTTTGTTTCTAAATCCACTAAGGACAAGAATTAACATCAGATGTAAGAAACACACATAACTCGAAGTGATGGAAAAAATAATGTCATTTGGCTCGAATCTATCATGAACCAATTTAATATTATTTCCACATTATTCTCTCGTCGACACTAAGTCAGACATGTTTAAGTAATACCACATATTTGTCCTTAATAGTAAGAAAAACATAGACCATTAATAATCGTATCGGGAGTCATCAGCCACAAAACGTCATCTTCTCTCGCCTCAATAAGTTTGAGACTTTTATTAAGGATTGAGTGTACTAACAACGAAACATAAAAACTTTTCCATTTTTCCTAATCCCATAATTGGATGGGAAACAAATCACCATGGAAAAAATAACTTCTTACGCTAGTCAATCCCGTATTTAAAAGGTATATCATCTCATGTAAGATAAACATAACTGTGACAGTCCTTTAAACGACACTTTCGGAACAAAACACATAGTCTTGTACACTATGTCAAAACGAAATTGACTTATACTCAGTCTCATGCTACATAAGCTGTAAGACATGTCTCAAAACTACTTAATAGGTCTGCGTACAAAATAACACAATTTTGCATGCATCAAGCTTACTATATTTGAACAAATACGGATAAAGACACAGATTTTCATAATCTTACTCATTAGTAAGATATTCAACCTCAATAATAGTGATCACAATTTCCCAAAATCGTGATTATTAATAAGATACTAAATCTTATCACTCTAGTTATCTAAGTTCAAACCGCTTTACCAATGGTGAACAAATCACCAAAACACTTGTTGTCTATACAAGTATATGGATTAAGGCACAATTCAAATAAAATTAAATTATTAAAAAACCTTCATTTATATTGTTCGTTCGAAAATTTCGCTAAGCTCCTAATCATCACAAACGCCATTTAAAAAAATTTCATTAATTAACTCTTAAGATTAAATTAAACGAAATCAAATAACCATTACAAAACGCTAAACAAATTAGCTTTACCCTTATAGTATCGGCTAAACAAATTAGCACAAACAATAATATCACTTAGATATTAAACAAACACTATGCAAAACAAATTTGCTTGTTTTTAAAAAATAATTAAAAAAGTCCTTGATCATAACTCATATGATCGTTTTAATGAGTTATTGATACACAACTAATATGTATTAAAATCTTTCTCATCTCTCACGTAAATACTAAATTTACACGTTATCATATATCATTAAGATATAAATTATTTATGCAAGACAAAATTTTAAATTAATTAATATATCACTAAGTTATAACGGAATTTCTTATGTAAAACAAATTTTCATGTACAAGTATACCACAAATATATAGATCATTTATGTAAAACAAAATTACATAAACTAATTAATTACTATATATTACAAGGATAAAAGCCATTTCGTAAAACAAATTTACGAGAACTCTCATATAAAAAAAATAAGTCCTTTTGTAAAACAAATTTACAATAACTATTATATCATTATCAATTATGATATACGCCTTGTATGTAAGTTATAAAATCTCACGAACAACAAATGTAAATAAGATATTTATTTTCTCTATGTAAATGTAATACAAAATTACACAACTTTCACAAGATAAAATAAACGAAACAGATTCGTAAGTTCTATCTTTATCTTGTAAAAGACAATATACAAATAATTATGAGTAGCATATACTGATTTTGTCACGAAGTCAAACATTAGTATTTCTCACACTTATAAATTTGCTAGCTGATTGCTTAAAAATAAGAAGTCATTAAGACATTTAAAAATTTACATACAAAGACAACTATTACATGACTTATAAAATATCACTTAGATATGTACCATTTACACGTAAGATAAAATTTTATGAAACATACTCATAAAATATAATTTATATGACGAACGATATTGATACCCACATAAAACAAATTTACATGGTCCAAACTCAAATATATATGCGGAGTATGAAACACAATCATAAAATATATCGTCACTAACACGTAAAAGAAACTCTTATGAAACATATTCATAAATAAAAAGGTCATAAAAAATCACTAAGAAATTTAACTAATGCCCATGAAACACAATCCTAGGTAGAAAACACATTTATATGTTTCACACACTTTTATACATATAAACACATTTATATGGTCCACACAATCCAGATATGAAACATATTCATATATAATAACTATAAAAATATCACTAAGATATTAATAACTATGTGTAAAACAACTTTTACATGTCTAACAAACATGTTAGTGCGACACCCTCACCAAACTTACAGCGAAAACAAATGTACTGCCAAACACATTGGCAACATTTAATGAAAAATAGTCATGCAAAAACAACTCATGAGTACACAACATATTAGCCATCAACTTGACCAAAAAACAAATGGAAGTCATAGTGTACTAGAACCAAACCAAAAACAATATATCTCATAAAAAAACAGAACCAACTTGTCCATATCACACATAATACACAATGTATAATAAAAAAAAAATTAAGATATAGTATTGCACATTATAAGATATAGTATTGCACATGTTAACAATTAATGTTATTATCTTTACATAATTAGTGGGATTCTCAATATCTTTTACAGTTATTATTTTTTTTCCCACTTCCCTATATTTCTCTACCTTATTTTTCTATCTTTGACGTTTCATTTCTCAGTTTTACAGTAAAATTAAAGTCATGTTTCCCTCCATTTTGTGTCTCTCCCAAACCACTCTTAATTAACCAAAATACAATAATGGAGGATAGAACAAGTGCACAACAAACGTCTCAGGGCATACAAATTCTAGTTGTAATGGTCCTGCTACTTTAAACTATTCCATACAAATTATACTTCATGAATCGTTTATAGACAAAATTGTTATTATAACTCTATGAATTGTTATTAACTTGGAAATTAATTTCACCTTTTATGATATTGTAGGATGAATCTTGTTAATTTTATTGATTTGAATGAGCATCCAGATGACGCCGTATGTGAGTCGGAGAGACAAATAGATATATTACATTATTTGAATGACAGTGATTATGGTAAAACGAGTGCAATTTTTTTCGAACCGTTTATTGGTCAATGTTTTCTTAGTGAAGAAGAAGCCTACAAATTTTATGAGAATTTTGCTAGAGAAAGTGGATTTTCTATTCGAAAAGGCAGATTTTTTAACAAGAATGGGAAAAAATTTCGGCGGGATTTTTTTTGTCATCGAGAAGGATTTCCAAATAAGAAATTTGTTGAGCCTTCTAAGGAGCAACGGAATCGACCATCATCAAGGTGTGGTTGTAAGGCTTATATGAGGATAACTTTGAAAAAGTCTTGTGATATTTTTCTCGAAGAATGGCATGTTACTGAATATAAATCGAGTTATAACCATGTTTTGTTGCTACCTTTACAAGTGCGCTTTCTACCATCCTATCGCACCATTTCTAAAGAAGATGAACAACAACTTTTGTTGTACAAAGAAGCTGGACTTTCCGTCAAACAAATAATGCGTGTCATGGAGCTTGAAAAAAATGTGCCACATGGTGATCTTCCATTTTTTCAAAAAGATCTTCATAATTTTTTTGGGAGGATTCAAAGAGAAAATTTGGACAATGATGCAATGGACCTTCTTGAATATTGTAAAAGAGAAAAGCGGGAGAACCCTCATTTCCAATTTGCTTATACTATTGACGGTGAAAATAGGCTGCAAAATATTTTTTGGTCACCTCGTCATTGCTTTGATTTATTTCAAGAGTATGGAGATTCAACTTGATTAGATACCACTTATAGGGTCAACTCTTATGACATGCCGTTTGCCATCTTTATTGGCATCGACAATCACGGGAGAACTATATTATTTGGTTGTGCTCTTTTGCGTAATGAAACCGTCGCTACTTTTCGTTGGTTGATGAAGGTATGAAATTTATTCCTTCACTTTCTTCTTAATTTTGTGTTTCAATATTTTGCGTTTCTAACATAGTTATTGTTGATATATAGACGTTTGTTACACTCATGAATAAACCTCCAATTACAATTATCACTGATCAAGATCCGTGGATGACAGAAGCAATCTCGATCGAAATGCCATTTACAAAACATGCCTTTTGTATATGGCATATCACATCTAAGTTTTCTAGTTGGTTTACGGCAATTTTGAAAGAACAATATTCTTTTTTCTGTACTGAGTTTTATAGACTTTATAAGCTGGACAACATTGAAGATTTTGAACGGGAATTGTCTCTTTTGATTTCAAAGTTTAATTTGAATGAAAATAAACACATATGCGGCTTATACGAAATAAAGTATAACTGGGTCCCGGCTTATCTTCGAGACTACTTTTTTGGTGGTATGACGACGACCGGGAGATGTGAGAGTATCAACAGTTTTGTGAAACGTTTTACATCGTCACGTTCATGCTTGACTCAGCTTATCAAACAAGTTAGTCTCTTCATTTTTCATTTCTTAACTGACTCATTCATCTAGTTAATTTTAGAAGATAATATGCATGGTTGTATTAAAGCTTGATTATGATGGCTGATTAGTATGCTTTAGGTAGATGGTC
>JAIUZE010029213.1:0-14195 GCA_022085475.1 Heliosperma pusillum | reverse complement strand
TCAACAAAAGTCAAAGCCTAAAGCAGCATATTGGCTTATTAAACATGAAAAATCAGGTTACGACTTCCCATAATTTTTCTTTCTTTTCTTTTCATGGAAGCGTTTTTCCTCTTTTCTTTTTCTTCTTTTTCTTTTGAGCTTTCAATTTCATTTCATTTTTTTCATTTTTCATAATTTTTCAAAGCTCTTTTTTTTTCCTTTTTCTCTTTCACATCAGAACCCGGGAATCAGCAATCCCGAGACAAGTTCACACCAAATGGTGGCATTATCAGCGCATTGCAAAAGCACAGAACACCCCTACACATATAGTCGGTTACTAGCTCAACAAGGGTAGGCAATATTATAATGTAGCTAGGAAGAAGGGTGTTTTTGCGAAATGTGAACAAGAGATTGAATGGCTTCAAAATGTAGATCATGACAGTAATGCTTATAGAAAATGGAATAAAAACCATACTTATGCGTTTTGACGTAACACAGACTATAAGGAGAAACTACTCACTCCTAAACTGGGATCGGGTTCAGATGTACCAACCACTGGAGGCTCTACCTTACAATATGAGTAGCTTGCCAAAGTCAAGATCAAGCTTAATTAAGTCCAAATGCAATTTTCTACCTACTGTGTACAAGAAATCCCCATGAATGCACAATATGAGAAATGTAAGATGGTAATGATCTTTTCTTTTTGTGTTTTTTCTTTTTTTTCTTTTTTCTTTTTTTTTCAATAAAAACTAAAAATGAACTAAGAAAATTAAATAAAAAATAAATAAAAATCTAAATGCAATCCTAAATGCAAATCCTAAATGCAAATCCTCCCCCAAGCTAAAACTTCACATTGTCCTAAATGTGCATGCAATTATAACAGAAACAACCCGAGAAACGGCTGGTAGCACATGGAACAGAGAAACGATATGAAATTATAATGGGAAAAGGGGCTTAAAAAGAAAAACTACAAATGCGAAAAATAAAGGAAAGAAATAAAAATTCTTACAAAATATCTAGCCTCCCCCAAGCTAGTATAAACAAGGGGAGCTCATCATCTCATCATAAAGGCCACCAGCTACGGCCTCTCCTCTTAGAAGGAGGTTGCTCGGATGCGGATCCAGAAGCATCTGTATAGTAGGTATCATCTGCAAAATAATAACTACCACGAGAAGTAATGATCCCGGTTGGGTCGCTGGCTCCTAAGGACTGGTACTCTCCTACTTGGTGATCTCCAAAATCACCTCTATACCCCCAAAACTCTCGATGCCATAGTCGGTTCCACAGTAATCTGGTCCGGTCTGCTGCACACCTTCATCATAAGTAGTACCATACCCCCCTTCGGGCCAAGTATAAAAAGACGTGTGGGGGCCCTCATGTCTAATCATACCTTGCCTAGCAAAGTGATCACAGATGGGGTGCAAAGCAAGCTACTGGTCGGACTGAATTCTATTAACGGACAAGGTTAAGGCTTCAAACATGGCAGTCACATCGCCCGCAGCATGGGTCGAGTGAGAGGATGATCCTACCTCAGGGCGGCGAGATCTAAGTTGAACAGGGGGGGTCAATGTGGGTAATATCCCCAATATGAAGGTAGTAAGTGGGTCGGGGTAAGATAGCCTCACCCTCTTGAAGTTGAGGATGCTGCCGAAGAAATGGAATTTGCTCTACCTCGGCGGTCAACTTGACCGAATCACGGCCAGCTATCCTCCAAATCATATGGGGGTGAGAGACTCGAAACCAGTTGAGCTGAACAAAATAAGCATAATCCAACCCATTTTCCATCTCGGTGGGAGGTGTAGTCAATGCCTGGAGGTCGGTGGTGGCTTGGTTAAAACCACAAACTCGCATAGCAAGGTGAGTGATAAGACCTCCATAGACAATGGCAGTGTTCTTAGAATTAATAGCTTTGGTCAACTGAACAGCAAAATGATACGGAATACTAATAGACCATGGTTCATCACCATTCACATTCAAAAATCCTCCTAACATTTCTAACTCCACTCGTCTCACCAAATGAGGCTCAGCACGACCCAAGAAGGTCCATCCCATGAATCTTTGCCAGATTCTAATGGCGGGATGATGTATATGTTGGTGTGGGACATGGTCCCAACGAGAGACAAGGTAAGTCGAAATAGCACTCTAAAGCAGGCTAATATCAAAGTCTTCTGGAGGTAAGGTAACAGTATCCTCGGTGGTGAGACTAAAATATCTAGCAAAGTTCTCTAAGTTCATATTATAATCATCATTAAACAAGCGAAACTGAACTTGAGGCATGGTATTTCTATTTCTAGACCTATGTAACTCGAATGAGCTTAAGAATTCAAGGGTTAATTGAGGGTAGGTCTCATAACTAAAGTTCATGCTAGCATTCATACCTAAGCCCCTAAATAACTTTTTAACATGCTCATAAAGTTTCATATGCCTTAAAGAAGAAACATTGAGGAACTTGGTAGCCCTCATACCTTTGCTTTTAAGTATACACCAATTTTGCCATTGCTTGTGTGAACTAAATTCTACATTCGGAAAGTTAGGATCATGCAAAGCATTTCCTTGATTTTCGGGTTGATCGTTTGCTTCAAGCATTTCTATATCTTCCTCTTGTGCTGTACTACTCTCTCCTTGAGTGGAGGTTCTTGCTCTCTTTGATTTTCTTAATGTAGGTGCCATTTTATACAAATAACTAGTATTAAAACACTTCATTCATAAACATAAGTTGATAATATACATGTTAGAATACTTAGTTGTGAGCACAAATTCAAGCATAGTGACCTTAATGAAACATTATCATGCTATCTTTTGAGCACAAATGGATGTTTTAAGCATAACAATATGTCACTAATATGAGCAACATACACTTGAATCATGAATTTGGCTACTACCTAAGGGTACTAATGCTAAATTAACATGACAATATCATAAGTTCATAGTATAAAGCGTGAATTCAAGCATAATACTACCACTTAAGCAAAAGTTCTTAGCATATAGTAAAGATGAGTATCCTAAGGAGCATATGAGCATTCAAATCATTGTAACCATCCTAATTAATCACTAAAATTCACTCTATAGCATGTAAGAATCATTAGAAATCCAATTTAAACAAGTTTTGCCATCAAAATCAAGAACCCCAAAATTTGAGTTAGGGTTTGTTCATGTTGGATTTCTGAAAAATATAGAGAGATTGAAGTAATTAAAGTAGAAATAACTTACTTGATGATGCTTAGAAGTTGCCCTTGATGAACTATAGGAACAAATTTTGTAAGAAAAGACTAAGAATTGAAGGTTTTGAGAGAATTTTGAGCTTTGAAATTGAAGAACTCGGGTATAAGGCATCAAGCAAAGGGTAGCAAGTGGGTTTTATAGAAGAAATTAGAGCAAAATACGAGGCAGCCAATTTACCCGATCGGGTATATAGCAATCCGATCGGGGAAACTTGCTGGTCTGGTTTTTGTTTCTATTTTCTTTGCCACTTGCTCTTACCTTTTGGCTATGTCCTTGCACATACTTACTAACCTTAGTGATCTTGGCAACTTGGGCCAAGGATAGCTCCTTCTTGTCTCAATAAGTCCTCCGATTCTAAGTACGAAAAACGATATACGAGACATGCACAATAACAAGTAAAACAAAAAATTGTTCCTAACTATTACAACACAAAATCCAAAAATAGAGTCCAAATAAAATAGTCCAAATTAAAATCATTGTCTAATAAGTAAAAGAAAGAATACGTAAAGAAAAAGAAAAGAAAAAGATGGGTTGCCTCCCGACAAGCGCATTTTTGAGTCATGCTAGACTTTGTTTCCCTATCCCTCCTTAAGTCTTATGAAGGGACTTGAGCTCCTTGTAGCTGGATTGGTCCTTGAATTTCCTCATTTACCTTTTGCCAACACCCATGGCAATCATATTCTAATCATGCTTTCGAAGCTTTGAAAGCCTCGAGGTCGCCATCTCCAACGCTCAACACATTCCCCTTTTTATCAAAGGTGGCACTCGATCCATCTATTTCAAATGTGATCTTTTCTCCTTTCACATCTATACAAGCCCCAACTGTATTTAGGAAGGGTCTTCATAATATAATATAGTCATTCCTTTCCTTCTTTGAAAATATGACATAGAAATCGACGGGAACGAGGAAGTTTCCAATCCGTATTGGGACATCTTCCACAATTCCTGCGGGAGTATGCATAGATCCATCGGCTAGTTGAAGGCTAGTACTAGTGAATTTCATTTGTATTGGGCAATGGCCATGATAGAAATCAAAAGGCATGACGCTAATAGCGGCTCCTAGATCACACAATGCACCTTTGACCTTATGAAAACACATTGTGAAAGAAATGTTGAAACAACCTGGGTCCTTAAGTTTGGAAGGAATGAGAATCTTCCCTTCTTCAAGGGTAAGTTCCTTGCGAGAGTCTTTGGTTGCTTCTTTTTGCCTAGATGTTTTGCCAATCTGTGCCTCTAATTTTGAAAAAGCTTCCTTTGTTGCCAAAGTTACTTCTCCAATTCTTTCTTCCAATTTCCCTTGAGCTTTTATCAATTTCATGATCAAAGCTTCGAGACGAGATGTCTCCTCATGTGTAGGGACTTTGGTTGGTATGGATAGTGTTGGATTGTTGCAAAGTTCATGGGGTAACCTAAAGATAGGCTCCTTACTCTTTTCATTCCCAAGAGGATGATCACAAGGTTTATCACTAATCATGTCAATTGTGACAATCGATGGTGTTTCACTCCCTTTGGTGTGTTGGCTAGAACTCGATGGGGTCAACTCCTCCACTCTCTTTTGGAGAGATAAAATGGCTGATTTGAGTGAGTTTAAGCTTGAAAAGAAGTATGAGTACATATTATGTTGGGATTGGATTACTTCCCTTAACTTAACATCTACTTTTACTATCACATGATCATTTTGAAAGGACGAGTTTGGAATTGTATGAGGTGTATTTGTGGGTTGAGTTTGGCAAAATTGTGGGTGGAAAGGCTTTACGGGTGTGAGTTTGTTCCCACATCATTGAGGTGCATGCCCTATTCCCCCACAAAGTTCACATGGTGTTGTTAATGAGGTAAATAGGTTGAAAACTTTTGGGCGATATAAAGTGCTTTTTGGGATGGTTTCGTTTGATTGAACGGGACAGGCTAAGGAAATTGTGGTGCCAACATCTTTTGAAGTTTCCACTCGACTCTTCTTTCGCTCTCCCCCATTGGTTTGTGAACCTTCTCCACTTTCATTTTGTGATTGAATTGATAGGTTTGACAAATTGGTTCTAAACCTACGGTGAAAAGCGATAACAATCTCTTCCCACTCCATTGGTCTTGTGGCTTCCTTTAAACGACGGGTGACCCACCATTTAGCTTCTCCCTTTAGTGATAAAGGAAAAAGGGTTTCTCTAATCTGATTTTGGGTGATTCCCTCCCTCACAAAGGTTTGACACAATTCGCAAAAGGTTTGTAGATGGTGTGACGGGTTTTCGTTTGGTTTTCCACTAAATTGGTTACCCTCAATGAGAGCAATCAAAGTCATATGGACCCTTAGAATCCCACTAGCGAGCTCAAAAACCCTGTACCTTGGATCTTCCCTTGTTAGTACCATTTTTGTCAACCTACAAGAAAAACACAAAAGAGAAAGTTAGTAACGATTTAGGTACGGTTGCACCTAAAAATGGTAGAAATGATAAACAAAAACCAACAATACATAGAAA
Organism: Heliosperma pusillum; assembly: GCA_022085475.1. NCBI lineage: Eukaryota > Viridiplantae > Streptophyta > Magnoliopsida > Caryophyllales > Caryophyllaceae > Heliosperma > Heliosperma pusillum. The sequence goes on along the minus strand of JAIUZE010029213.1, from coordinate 8,526 downwards.
AACAAAACCGTGCTCCCCGGCAACGGCGCCAAAATTTGATCGGTTATGTCGCGGTCCCGATACAAAAATAATTACCCGCACTTAGGCTAACAACATAAGGAATGTAATTAGGGAAGTAGGGTGTCGATCCTCAGGGAGTACGTGTTAACTATGAATTGCTATGGATTGGTTTTCATTTAAGTTCGAGTCATTAGAGGTGGTTGTATAAGCTATTAACATAAAATAAAATGACAAGTATGTAAATGACGATTTGTAAATGACAAATATGTAAATTGCAGAATGTAAAACTCAAAACAGAAGACTTACCCGATTGGATTGTCACGTACCCGATCGGGGAAGTTCTCTGATCCGAATGACAGTATTTAAAATCTAACTAAAGCGATATTTAAATGACAATATTGAAAGGCTATCTAACTAGACTAATAAACTAACTAATAACAATAATGTAAACTACCTAAGAATAGAAATAAAATGACGATAATGTAAACTAACTAAACAACAATAAAATAAACTATCTAAAACGGTAAAATAAACTGTGGCAACCCTCGCGAATGCGGAAATATAAAACATACAAGCATGTGAATTATATAGCGGAAAATACGGTATTTTAAAAACCTTTATACATGCATGATAGAAAAATACGAGGAGTGTCAAAATATTACAAACTAAATAAAAATACCACAAGAGACGTAGTCTCTCAAAGTGTTAACAAAAGACAAAGTAATTAGCAACTAGCTAAACAACGTCTAGAGGTGTTTCATCCAGGGACAACGCCCGCTAGCTCACACCCGAACCCAAAATAGCATAAGCAAAAAGCCATCCATGCAAGCAACCTGTTCATTCATGAAAAACATGAACGCCACAATCAGTGGGGAGTAACTCCGGGTTCTCCCAGCCATATCACATTAAACGTACATAGAAGGAAATACAAAAGTAGAGCATGCATATATAGATATACATGTGAGATACGATAAGAATAGATAGGCAATCCAATATATAAAGATAAGATCATATGGAAATCAAATCCGAAACCATCATGTTATTCAAAGACTCGGGGAAAGACACTCTTAGGCAACCGAATACGCTCACTAGGGCTTACATCTCACCGTTAGCGGTATAAGTTTGATAAGATTGAGACTCGACAAACAAACCATGCCAAGTCATGCGATGACCACAATGAATTCATCATATTATCATCCATTCACGAACCAATACATTGACGGTGCCCAATCATGCAATGACCATGAATAAGATCATGAAATCACGCATTCAAGAACGACGACACAAAGACGACATCTCTCACGGTAAATGAAACGCACTAGCACCGTGTACATTGCACGTATGATTAAAAGGCATCCACGGGATAAACATTTCCCTGAACGCATACACGATCACATTTCGTATATGTTCACTAATTTCCTCCGGTAGGACGACGATAATAGTACGGTCCTAGTCTAAATCTGGCCAGAATCCCGGAATCGCATTTTCCAGTTCGACATGCGATAAACGTTTCGCATCCAAGACTAGGTCAATCATATGACGCCGAGTACCCCAAATTCGGTAGCAAACATTCACGAAAGAGGCGGAAAAGAGCTCAAGCCACATAACAAGCGGTACGCTACATGCAAATAACACCACCTCGCAAGTACACAACATTTGACGGCTGGGTCGATCAACGCAATCCGTTCAACTCCCAACAACGTCGTCGTATGCCCACTACACATGCCTTAAAGCAGTAGGATACCTCTCCGTTCCGACATTCTAGCCTTACAAACGGGAAGGTAGCCAAGGGAATGAGAGTACAAAGCACAAGACAAAATAGTGCTCAAACCGTATCATTTGTAAAAACCGACTCAAAGTGGGAACATACCATAAACCATCACAAAACATGAGAATAGGGAATCATATAAGTTTAAATATGATAAACATGAGTCAATACATGATACATAAGGATTAGAACAAGTTTATGAAGCATAATGAATAAAAACATAGATCACCTCTCCAAAACAACGTTGTTTGGAAACCAACGAAAACAAGGGTCCACTTCAAACGGTCATAACTAGAGTTTATATATGAAATTTACAGAAATGCCAAATGGAGGTGATAAGCTTAACCTTTACGGTTCCAACGAGATGTAACACGCCCAAAAACAAGCTAGAACGAAGGAGATATGATTCATTTGGACGAAAAGGGTCAGTGCCGGGATGGGGGGGGAAGGACCATTTCAGTCGGCAGGAATGACGCAGCCTGACGTCACCACGACGCAGCCTGCGTCCTATTCGGACAGGTACGAGTCACACAAATCTCCACAATTTCACTAAGCCATAACACAAATATCATATATCATCACAATTCATCAATTCTCATATCAATTATCAACTAACAACAACCATCATCAACAACACAATTCCTAAAATTACTAATCATATTCTAAATACGATTTCTAACATGGAAAACACATTAAAACACGTAAATGATATCGAGTAACCCCTCACCGTTACCTTTTCGCGCCTTAAATCGATTTCTAAACCTTCCTAGTCTCCACCTACATACAATTAGATAATAAAAGATGAATAGCATTCACCTTGAGAAAGACGGATAATTTAAAAAGCGAGAAAGACGGTAATTTTATTACCAATACGGATAGAGGAAGCTAAGAGGGGAAGAATAAGACGAACTTACGTGAATTCGAGCGAGAAATGAAGGCGTAGTGATGATTCGAAAATGGATCAAAAATGGAGGCAAGGTTTTATGGTGTTTCTTAGTGAAGAAGAAAGAAATGAATTGTGAGGAAAAATTAGGTTAAAGGGGGTATATGAAGAGAGTGAGTGGAAAAAGTCAACAAAAGTCAAAGACGGCTCAAAAGTCAAGAAAACTCAAGGCGCCTTAAGACGGGATGCACCAGGAATCTCGCGAAAATTCCAAAGATGAACTCGGAAATTCTAAATTCGACTCGGAACATAAAATTATAAATTAAAACTTAAATTTGCTGAAAAGATTTCGTAAAATATTTCTACTAGAAAAATAGGGTCCATTTCCGGGTGTTACAATCACCCCACCTTTTAAAAAGTTTCGTCCTCGAAACTTGAGAGTAGAAAACAAAAGTATCAAGGACAAGAATCGGTTTTCAAAATTAATAGGAAAACTTTTATAAGGGGAAAATATTTATGAAACGAGGTTCCTCTCGAAAACAGTTTAAGGAAATTTTTCATCAGTGCAAAACTTACTTACGGATCTCAAGAGTCCCCGTCGCGAACGAGAACTCAAATTATCCAAATCAAATTAAAGTCGAAATAATGAAATCGAAAATCAAACAAACGTTAGTAAGTGCAGGACTAGTTATCAGACGTCTCCAATAACAAGTGCAAACATCCAACCAAACGCAAAATCCAAATATAAAAGAAAAAGAAATCCATTTTCTCCAAAAAGAGGGTACACAAACCATCTTTAGACTTCTTTGAAACGTTAATTTAGAAATATAATATGGAAATTTGAAGGTTTTATCAAAGATGAAATCAAATAACAACACATTACACGTACATAGAGCGACTCGAACATAAAGTTCACAAATCACGATAACAAAATATATACAAAACACGCAAAAACGAAACAAATCGAACTCTTAGGGATAGGAAGAATCACGATGAAGTCGGCAGGAAGATCTACAAGAATTCGACATCACTTACTCTACTAATAACCAAATCCTCAAGAGAATACAATTTACCCAATTTGCAACTCATCATTTTCAATCATCAGATTTCCTACAAAAATATTCCATAATCACGAAACTTCGAGTAACAAATCCCAATTATTCGAATCCAATTAGAGTCTACTAAGGTCCATCGGCACGGTAGACTCCACAACTAACAATCCACATGAAAGATTTATTACGCACTCTAATCTTCTTAGTTTCATCAAAACCCTTACTAGAAACCACCAACAAAATATTTATCTCTAGGGAAACATGATTGCTAACAACCACAAAGTAAAGGGCTTACCATGCAATCCTTTAATTCAATTTACTTCAAACTCATTATCCTAAATTTACAATGAACTTTCTCATCTTCGAAACTCAAAACACAATCAAAGCACCAAAACATAATCATCTAAGATCCAACTAGCCTCATCCAAAGTCTCACGACAAAGGAAAATCCACAATCAAACGTACATAGAAGGAAATACCAAAGTAGAAGCATGCATATATAGATATACATGTGAGATACGATAAGAATAGATAGGCAATTCAATATATAATGATAAGAGCATATGAAGTACAAACCGTAATCATCATGCTATTGATAGACTCGGGGAAGAGACCCTTAGGCAACTATATACTCACTAGGGCTTACATCTCACCGTTAGCGGAATATACTTGATAAGATAGAGACTCGACATACAAACCACGTCAATCATCTAATTCATGCAAGAGTCCAACTCAATGTTCACGAATAATTCAACTTACAAACAACCATCCAATCATACAAAAGTGACACATATTCTCTCACGGTTAATGGCACGCACTAGCATCATGTACAATAGCAAGACAAGCCAATGGAAGCTCACGGGATAAGACATTTCCCGGAACCGTATACGATAAGACGTTTCGTATACTCATGACCTAGACAAAACAAGTTCACGGGATAAGACATTTCCCGGAATCATGTACGATAAGACGTTTCGTACACACAAGACTCTAATCCTCTCGGTAGGACGACGATAATAATACGGTCCTAGTCTAAACCTGGCCAGACTCTCGGAATAAGACATGTTCCGATTCGACATGTGGTAAAACGTTCCACATCCAAGACTCGGTCAATCATAGACGCCGAGTACCCCAAATTCGGTCAACCTTCACGAAAGAGGCGGAAAGAGATCTATAGTCAAAAGTCAAGCTAGTACGCTACATGCAATGACACCACCTCGCAAGGATACAACATTTGACGGTCGAGTCGATCAACGCATTGCGTTCGCCTCCTAACAACGTCGTCATATCCCCACTAACAAATGCACAAAGGCATCACGGTTACACTTCACCGCTCCAACATTTAAGTCTAACGGGTAAAAAGTATGACCGGGGAATGAGAGTTCAAAGCACTGAACAATTAGTGCTCACAACAAATACATAAGGTAAAACCGACTCAAAATGGGACATACCAAAAACCGTCACAAAACATGAGAATAAGGAATTATATAAACTTAATTATGATAAAAATGAATCAATACAGATTCATAAGCATTAGAACAAGTTTATGAAGCATAATGAATAAAAACATAGATCACCTCTCCAAAACAACGTTGTTTGGAAACCAACCAAAACAAGGGTCCACTTCAAACGGTCATAACTAGAGTTCTAGACATGAAAATGCAGAAATTCTAAATGGAGGTGATAGCTTATCCTCTTACGATTCCAACGAGATGTCACACGCCCAAAACAAGCAAGTAACGAAGGAGATATGATCATTTTACGAAAAGGGGTCAGTGCAGGAAAACTGCAGTCGGCCGCGCGCAATGCGTCACCACGACGCAGCCTGCGTCCTACAGCGCAGCCTGCGTCCCACGACGCAGCCAGCGTCCTACACGGGATTTAGGCACAAACAAATCCCAACAAGTTATCAACCAAAAATCCTCATTTATCAACACAAACCATCAATTCTCATATCATATAACAACTAACAACAACCAACAACAACAACACAAGTCCTAAGCATACTAACCATAATCTAAATACGATTACTAGCCTAGAAAACACATAAAACACGTAAATGATATCGAGTAACCCTTCACCGTTACCTTTTCGCGTCTTTAAACGGTTTCTAAACCTTCCTAGTCTCCACCTACATACAATTAGATAATAAAAGATGAATATCATTCACCTTGAGAAAAACGGATAATTTAAAAAGCGAGAAAGACGGTAATTTTATTACCAATACGGATAGAGGAAGCTAAGAGGGGAAGAATAAGACGAACTTACGTGAATTTGAGCGAGTAACGAAGGAGTAGCGACGAATCTAAGCTTGATAAAAATGGAGTTTAGGTTTTTGGTGGTTTGATGAGGAAGAAAGAGTAAGTGGAAAATGAAAGAGGGATTTAGGGTTTGAGGGAGTATATGAAGGAAAAAGTCAACGAAAGTCAAAGACGGCTCAAAAGTCAAGAAAAGTCAAAGACGGCTCAAGACGGGTTTTACTTGAAAACTCGCGGAAATTCCAAATACGAACTCGGAAATTCTAAATTCGACTCGGAAAATAAAATTCTAAATTAAAACTTAATTTCGCTGAAAAGTATCCGAAAAAATATTTTCACTATAAAAATAGGGTACATTTGCGGGTGTTACAATCACCCCACCTTTTAAAAAGATTCGTCCTCGAAACTTGAGAGTAGAAAACAAAAGTATCAAGGACAAGAATCGGTTTACAAAATCAACACGAAAGCTTTTACAAGGGAAAACATTTATGAAATGATGTTCTTCTCGAAACGGTTTATGGAAATTTTTCATAAGTGCGAAACTTACTTACGGATCTCAAAAGTACCCGTCGCGAACGAGAACTCAAATTATCCAAATCAAATTAAAGTCGAAATAGTGAAATCGAAAATCAAACAAACGTTAGTAAGTGCAGGACTAGTTATTAGACGTCTCCAATAACAAGTGCAAACATCTAACCAAACGCAAAATCCAAATATAAAAGCAAAAGAAATCCATTTTCTCCAAAAAGAGGGTACACAAACCATCTTTAGACTTCTTTGAAACGTTAAATTAGAAATATAATATGGAAATTTGAAAGTTTTATCAAAGATAAAATCAAATAACAAGACATTACACGTACATAGAGCGACTCGAGCATCACAAACACAATTCAGTGTATGAAAATGTATACAAAACACGCAAAAACAAAACAAATCGAATTCCTAGGGATAGGAAGATGACAATAAAATTGGCAGGAAGATCTACAAGAATTCGATAGTACTAACTCTACTAATACTCTAATCCTCAAGAGGATGTAATTTACCCAAGTTACACCTCAACATTTTCAATCATTAGATTTCTACTGAAATATTCCATAATCACGAGACCTCAAGTCATAAACATAACCATTCAAACCTAATTAGCATCGTCTAGGGTCCATAGATTGCAATCTGCAGGGGAGGTCCTTTAACGTACTATAAAATCCTTAGATTCATCAAATTCTATCTGAGACCACTAACCAAAGAAATCTCATCTTAAGTCTCACGACAACGGAAAATCCACAATCCATTATCGGTTATAAGGATTCTTTAATACGCCATAACATCCTTAATTCGATCATTACTACGCTCGAAGCCTCAAATATAAATAGTCACATTAGCAAACTATGGTGGTTACTAATCCTCAAGATAAATGGGTTCACCATTCTAACTCTATATTCCATAACAACTGAGCACTCACTGTCCAAAGCTTGCAACGAACATTTCTCAATCTCAAACTATGATTCCTTAAGAATAAAAGAGAATTGCTAATTCCAAACCACAAATGGTCAATCACTTGGCAATCAGACCACCATTCAAATCATATAGCTCATCTAAAACTCAATATGAATCGATTTTCATTTACGACAATACTCCTCAAACCTTGGGTACCGGCTTAATTATCCTAAAGCAAAGTCTCTTTTAGAATCCACCAATTAGAGACATCTAATTCCCAAATGATATCCCAAGCAACCGATATAATACTCAACAACAACGAATATCATCTCGCTCACTTGATTCCCAAAATAGCACTACACTAGCAAGCTCAAAAATGAAGCCACCAATACAGTACAATACCACCAACAGATTCATCCTAAGGTTTAAATCCCAATCCTATTCATGATCAAAATCAACACGAAGCTAGCTAACAACCTAATCATCTCACCAGAGGAAAGACAATGACACCATGACATTGGAAACGATAGGAGATTTCGAGGGAAACACGAACGCGATAAGATCGAACAAAAATTAGAGGAACGCTAGAGGCAGGGAGCCAAAAGCTAGATATTGGATAGATATAGCTATGAAGATAGCCAGGAAAAGGAAAAGATAAAAGAAAACATTTTCCTAGGAATCAGGTTTAGTAGGAACTTGCATGAAAGGAAATGGAAAGGGATAATGGCACGAGAAAAAGGTTTAAGGTTTAATCCACAAAATTCTCTTTTCAAACTCAGGGCGATAGCAAAGCAAATCATCTCAATAGCAAAGGTCTCTTACAAGGGACCATCGTACCACAATCATTAAAGTAAGGTACACCTAGATTTAACAAATCGATTATAACCCAATTCATCCATCCCTTCATATACACGGATTCCCAATTGCGGAATTGCAACTCAAGTATAGAAACATTCTCTCAACTCCAAAATTTGACACATTCCCAAAGGTTTCAAAACCGAAAGACTAACAAGGAATTCTCCATACTAATCTCTTTTCAACTCCTACGGCCACAAGGTAGAGCACCAAACAAAACGTCATTATCAACATCATATAGCCCACGAGTTCATTATTAACAAAGTACAACCTCAA
>JAIUZE010029212.1:0-10015 GCA_022085475.1 Heliosperma pusillum | reverse complement strand
GGTCTGGGTTGGTCTATGGTGGGTCCGGGTTTTGGTCTTTGGGTTGTGTCAATGTTTGATTGTTTAATTGTTGTTTTGACGGGTTTTAATGATGTTAAAGCATGCGGGAAATAATTAGAAACGGTTTTTAGTAAAAACCGTTAAAAAAGCCAAAACAGCCCATTTTGCCCAAAACAGGCCGTGGGGCCCATCCAGGCCCATGTGGGGTCCGGCCCAACTCAGCCCGTGGGTCCCACTTTGGGACTTGTGACGGTTTTTGAGTTATCGTCATTTTTATCGCGTTTTGTAATAATTAGCAGGCGAGAAATATTAATAAGTAAAATATTTAATTAAAAAGGTTTTTCATTAAATTATTATTTCTCACATGTTAAAAATTATAAGACGAGACCGTAGTTTAATTTAATCTTCTTTTAGTCAAACGGGTTTTTGGGTATAATATGATAATTCACATGTTAGAAGTAGTAATAAAATAACATGTAATGAATATGTTGATTTTATGTCTATGTGATAAAGACTCTGTTTCTAGCCGGTTTGATCCAACGGGTTTGGTCAAACTAAGATCTAGTAAGCCCCGATTTGACTGATGACCCGTCGCGGGACTCGGGTCGGGGATTTGTCTTCAAGTAAAGTTGTATTTAATTACTGAATTAGCCTTAGTAGATATGAGGCGATATGATATTTGATTATGATTTATATGCAAATAGTCAAATGATAGGATGTTTTTCCCGTGACTGTTTTGATTATATGGTTGGTGTCGTGTTGACTAAGTACCCATAGAGAATTACGATTATATGGCATGTTAAGTCGTATCTTGGCCATGGTTTAAAGGTAACCTCTGAGTTAAGATATTAGTTTGGTTCGGCCATGGTAATTCTAAATGAGTATCTTGGACCATGACATTGATAGGTCCGTACTGTCTTTAACGAGTATATAGTTCATGGTTAATAGCTTTTGTGTCTCGGCTTGGTGGGTTTATATCCAAGTCAGGGCCTGGTTACCTAATCCACTTTGGGGATGGAGCCAGCTTAAGTACTAGCCATCTCTGCTTAGGGGGTCGCCTAGTAGAGTTTCTTGTGTACTTCTGGTCACGAGACGGGGAATGGAATAGCTGTTGTTACTAGGTCTGATCAGTCTAGGACTAGGATGTTTTCCTACCTTGTGGTATAGCCTCGAGTTACAGAAGTCTTCTATGAACTGTACTAGGAACTTATGCCTGTTTGTAGAAGTATTGGTCTTTCATGTTTGTATGATTCTATGAGTTTTAGAAGGTGAGATGCAAGCCGGCTAAGATTGATAGAGTTTGGATTACCGATTGTTAACTGATTCACATGATTACGGGTTGATTAGGGTTTGAGTGTATCATGGCCATGTTTCTGAGAGGAACCTCTGAGCTAGCATACCAGCTTCCCTACCTCGAGTTATAGTTTATTATCGGTTTCACATGATAGCTTTCACATGCTAGGTTATTTGTTAGTTATCTGTTTCATAACATGAAAAGCATATCATATATGTGTAAGTTTTGTATTTTCCATATACATTGCTTTTGTGTTATTCATGTTTCATCAAACTCGACATTTCGTGGCTGGGAGGACTCGGAGTTACTCCCCACTGACTGTGGCTTCCGTGTTTATATTTAATGCGGTCGAACAGGTGGTGCATGCATACATTGGGTACATTGACGAGCTAGCGAGCGAAGTATTACCTTGGACCTATATTCGGTTCTTAGATTGTATATTATTATACACTCTTTATTTCTGTATTTATACGGGAGATATGTCTCCCGTTTCAGATACTTTTATTGTATAATATTATTTCCGTTTTGAAATGACCCTTTTTATTTATGACACCTTCTTTATGTATTTAAATTATTTTTTTTTCTTTCCGCAAATTTGAGGGTGTCACACCCTATGTTTGGCAAAAGTTAAGTGAATCGAGATTTGTGTGACTAATCTCTTTGAGGTTTCGAGATTCAACTTTTGAGGATGAGAGGGTTCATTGTAAATAAGTTGGGGTAATGAATTTTTGGAATAAATTGGATTTAAGGATTTCATAGTGAGTCCTTTACTTTGTGGTTGTTAGCGGTCTTGTTTCCTAAATTATAAATATTTTGATGGTGGTTTCCAATAAGAGTTTTGATGGAGTTAAGAAGATTTGAGTTCGTAATGAATCTTTTATGGGATTATTAGTTATGGAGTTTACCGTACCGATGGACCTTCGAAGATTTTAATTGAATTTGAATAATTGGGAGTTCTTACTCTATGTGTCGTGCTTATGAAATATTTAGGTAGGAATCAGAGGATGGAAAATGTTGAGAGTATATCACACTCTTTTGAGGATAAGTTTACTTGTACCGTTAGGGTTGTCAAGTTACGATCGACATTCGAATTGTCATTTATGGAGGATAGTTTGGTGATTCATTCCTCTTTTTTCTCTCTTTCTATTCGATATATTCTTTCGAATATTTCGTTCCTTCTATCAATTATCATCTCGTATAGATAGGTTATTAGAAGCTTTAGTTAGAAAATTTAAGTATAGATAGTAGTGTTATTACTTTTGCTATAGAATTTTTGAACTAATCGCTTTTGGAGATTTTTGATGATTTCAAGTATTTTACCGTAAAGGAATGTTGAGACTTGTTATTGGAGACGTTCGATAACTAGTTTTCTCATTTATTGATGTGAAAATGTATCTTTTAAAGTCTTTGACTTGGGACGTCGATGTTCTTAACAGCTGACGAGAACTTTCCGTTTCATTGAAAAGACTCTATATTGTTATTATAAGTATATTTTTAACAATTTTGAAATAGACCTACATATATGTTACGTTCCTTCTTCTAAGTTTCGAGGACGAAACTTTTTAAAAGGAGGGGGGATTGTAACAACCCGAAAAGTACCCAATTTTTCCTAGTGAAAATATTTACTAACACTTTTCAGTAGAACTTAAGTTTTAAAATAGAAATTTTCGTTCGGAGTCGGATTTTGAAATTCCGCGTTCGTATTTGGAATTTTTGAGGGATTTCATGAAAAGACCGTTTTTAGTCATCTTTGACTTTTCTTGACTTTTAAGTCGTCTTTGACTTTCCTTGACTTTTTAAACGTCGTTCACGACTTTTCTTGACTTTTAAGTACGTCATAAACTTTCTGGACTTTTAAAGTCATTCTCGACTTTTCTCGACTTTTCAGTCAACTTGACTTCCGTTGACTTTTCCCGAACTCGTCTCATAAGTTTGAAGACCGAAATTTTAATTTTAAATAAAAAAATAATATTTTTAATTTATTTTTATTTGGATTTATTAAGAATTATCATAATTTAATGAAATTATTTTGAATTTATTCGGAAGTTAAAGAATAACTTATACGGTTTTTAACCGAACGTCATTTAACTATTCCCGACGCATCGTAAAGCGCGCAACAAAATCGAAACTCGACTTTGGCATGAGTCACGCGCCCATGTCATCGTTTTCCACTCACGTTAGATATTTTTAATTCTGTTGATAAATATTAATAAAATATCTAAGAATATTTCAACTTTATCGGATCAGTAACGAAAAATTACGCAAATCGCTCAAAATCAGACACGCTTTCTCTCCTATCTCACGGTTTTTCTTCTTCTTTAACCTTTGATATTTTTTTTTTTTAAGTATAATAAACATAAAATCTTGATATTAAATTCAATTAACTTTATCTTAATTAAATTACGTAATATAAGATTATACCGGGGTTCAATATCCTAACCAACAATTTCAAAAAAAAAACCCCAAATCCACTCGTGTGCTTATATTACACGGACACTCCCTCACCCCCACTTTATAACACAAACAACTTTTCATTTTTCAACAAATCAAATTAAGATCAAAATATCACTTTCTTTAATCGTTCTTGAGCGTTCTTCGCGTTCTTCATCCGTTCTTCATCGTTCTTGAGCAAAACCTTCATCAAACCTTCATTTCTTAATTAAATCCGTCCTAACTTATATTTCTAGGATCTCCTCTTCGCTCCCCATCTTCACGTACGGTTTATTTTCAAATCCGACAAAATCGTTTTCAACACTTTAATTATGGAAAATCAAAGTTTTAAGTCTAATAATGTTTTTCTTGTCATTTCTTATAAGGGAAGATTTTGAAGACGAGTTTGGTGACTCATATATTTTAGGAGATGATTAGAAGACGGGTTTCTTATTTTCTTAGTTCGTATTATTTTGGTGCTACTTGATTTTTCTAGCTAAGGTAACAATTCCGATTTACTCGACGAAATAATGTCACATAGCTTTTGTTTTAGTTTATATTATGTTTACTATTGATTTTAAATTAGTAACATGATAGGTTGATTTTTATCATGTTGTATGAATTTATAACAAGTTTAGTATTCTTGTCATCTTTTTATGATTTGTCATAATCATGATTTTTGTATGATTGATGGATGAATTGGTTGTTAAAAATGGATGTTTTTAATTAAAAATCATGTTGAAATTATTGGGGTTGTTGTTTAGGTGGTGGCCGGAATAGGGTGGCTGGAAAACCAGCCTAAACCGGCCGGTTCAGGCCTGGCCAGACCGGTTCAGACCGGTCCAGCCCGGTCTGGATTTGGTCCGGGTTTTGGTCTTTGGGTTGTGTCGATGTTTGATTGTTTAATTGTTGTTTTGACGGGTTTTAATTATGTTAAAGCATGCGGGAAATAAGTAGAAACGGTTTTTAGTAAAACCGTTAAAAAGGCCAAAACAGCCCATTTTGCCCAAAACAGGCCGTGGGGCCCATCCAGGCCCATGTGGGGTCCGGCCCAACTCAGCCCGTGGGTCCCACTTTGGGACTTGTGACGGTTTTTGAGTTATCGTCATTTTTATCGTGTTTTTTAATATTTAGCAAGTGGGAAATATTAATAAGTAAAATATTTAATTAAAAAGGTTTTTCATAAAATTATTATTTCTCACATGTTAGAAATTATAATACGAGATCGTAGTTTATTTTGATATCCTTTAAGTCAAGCGGGGGGTTACGTAAGATTTAATAATTCACATGTTAGAAGTTTTTATTAAATAACATGTAATGAATATGTTGATTTTATGTTCAAGTCTATGTGGAAAAGACTCTGTTTCTAGCCGGTTTGATCCACCGGGTTTGGTCAAACTAAGATCTAGTCAGCCCCGATTTGACTGATGACCCGTCGCGGGACTCGGGTCGGGGATTTGTCTTCAAGTGATGTTGTATTTAATTAATGAATTAGCCTTAGTAGATATGAGGCGATATGTTAATTGATTATGATTTATATGCAATTAGTCACATGTTAGGAAATGGTTTCCGTGACTGTTTAATCATATGGTTGGTGTCGTGTTGACTAAGTACCCATAGAGAATTATGAGTATATGGCGTCTTGACCATTCTAATTCTAAATGAGTATCTTGGACCATTACATTGATAGGCCCGTACTATCTTTAACGAGTATATGTTCGCCGCTTGATAGCTTTTGTGTCCCGGGCCTGGGGGGCTTATCCCCAAGTCGGGGCATGGCATCCTAAGAGTTCCGCTTTGGGAAGGGATCCAGCTTAAGTACTAGCCATCTCTGCTTAGGGGGTCGCCTAGCAGAGTTTCTTGTGTACGGTTATGTCATGAGACGGGGAATGGAATAGCTGTTGTCGCTAGGTCTGATCAGTCTAGGACTAGGATGTTTTCCTACCTTGTGGTATATCCTCGAGTTACAGAAGTCTTCTATTGACTGCACTAGGAACTTATGCCTGTTTGTAGAGGTATTGGTCTTTCATGTTTGTATGATTCTATGAGTTCTAGAAGGTGAATGCAAGCCGGCTAGGATTGATAGAGTTTGGATTACTCGGTTGTTAACGATTCAACATGATTACGTTTGATTAGGGTTTTGAGTGTATCCATGGCCATGTTTCCTGAAAGGAACCTCTGACTAGCACCAGCTTCCCTACCTCGAGTTATAGTTATTTATCGGTTCACATGATCCTTTCATATGCTAGGTTATATGTTAGTTATTTGTTTCATAACATGATAAGCATATCGTATATGTTAAGTTTTTGTATTTTCCATATACATTGCTTTTATGTTATTCATGTTTAATTAAACTCGACATTTCGTGGCTGGGAGAACTCGGAGTTACTCCCCACTGACTGTGGCTTCCGTGTTTATATTTAATGCGGTCGAACAGGTGGTGATGCATATTTTGGGTACATGGACGAGCTAGCGAGGAAGTATTTACCTTGGACCTATATTCGGTTCTTAATTGTATATTATTATACACTCTTTTATTTCCGTATTTATACGGGAGATATGTCTCCCGTCTTGTATATTCTTATGTATAATATCATTCCGTTTTGTAATGACCTTTTTATTTATGACACCTTCGTTATGGAATTTAAATTATTTTTTTTCTTTCCGCAAATTTGAGGGTGTCACAGTGGGTATCAGAGCATTTTTGCTCCCGACGCACGTTTGTGTACCCTTGTATAAATAACTTGACCTTAATAAAATAATAAACTTGTGAGATAGAAGGGTACGATGGGTAGATTAGGATTTATGTTGTAGTCTATTTGTTTATGCTAATTGTTAGGAGTAACTTAATTTGTTTTGTTTCTTATGAAGACGGTTGGACCTCGTGTAGAAGAGATCGTTGTTGATGCCAACCAGGTCCCTCCTCATAAAGAAGACATTTGCCAAGGAGGTTATGCTTGGGTGGCTAGCCAAATTGCTGGGAGCAATATTACGCTTTATGCTAGAATATGTGTTACCTAGAAGGAGTATCCTCTACCGAAGATTTGAAGATTTATAAGCCTAATTGAAGTGAATTCCTTCTTCATCTTTGAATTCTCTCGTCCTTATATTATTATACTCTCTTCCTTCTATCTAGGTGATTCTTTCTCTTCCAACCTATTTACCTCTTGGAAATTTCTCTTGATAGTTCCTCCATCTTAACATTGGTATCCTTACCTCCCTCTTGTAACATTTTTCTGGATGTCATAACCATCGGTTTGTGGTATATTATACTTAGTCGGAAGAACTTTTAATCTTGTGGAATATTAGTGTTTGTTAGAATGAACTTGGGATTTGAGGAAAATGGTATAGATCTAATTTCACCCTATGGTGGTGAGAGTTGGTACCTTGAGGAGGAAGTTTCGAATATGGTACCTAACTATCCTATTAAGCTAGTTTCATGTTTAGATGATTATAAGGATTTGAGGATAAACTTAGGATGAAACTCTCCTAGTGGTTTTAGACTATGAAAGCTTAATGTTGCAATATCGTTTTGAGGATCGAAATAATCATAATGATAGTTTGTAGTGGTGGTTAGAAAGTTGAGTGATTTCTTTAAATGTTACTTGGGAATTTGTGGTCGTTAAATGTTGGACCCTAACGGAAATAATTTCCTTGTGGAATTTTTGGATTTGGATGACCAAACTTGAGGAATATTGTTATAAGCGAAAACCGATGTATTGAGAGTTTGAAGGAACTAAATAAATTGATTTACGGCCGCATTGCCCTTTGATTGGCAAAAGTTAAGTGAAATGAGATTTTGTGACTAATCTCTTTTGAGGATTTGTGTTTTAACTTTTGAAGATGAGAAAGTTCATTGTTAATAACTTAGGATAATGAATTTTTGAATAAATTGGATTAAAGGATTTCATAGTAAGTCCTTTACTTTGAGGTGGTTAGCGGTCTTGTTTCCCTAAATATAAATATTTTGAAGGTAATTTCCAATAAGAGTTTTGATGGACCTTAGAAGATTCTAATTGAATTTGAATAATTGGGAGTTGTTACTCGATGTGTCATGCTTATGAAATATTTTGGTAGGAATCTGATGATTGAAAATGTTGAGGATATATTGCACTCTCTTGAGGACTAGATTCTGTTGCAGTTAGTGTTGTCGAATTACGATCGACATTTGAATTTTCATAGATGGAAGATAGTATTGTGGTTCATTCCTCTCTCTTCCCTCAAATTGATCCTTAGTCAATCCGCTACCTTTCAATCCTTTCCCTTTTTAGTCCTTTTTAATCGTTTGGGCGTACCTCCTATTATCACGATTTGTGATTTCGATGTTCGAATCGCTCTACGTTCGTGTAATGTCTTCTTGTTGTGTTTCTATCCTCGAGAAAACTTTCAGAATCTTTTTCTTTCTTCCCTCTTTCCATTCGATTTATTTTTCGAATATTCCGTTCCTTCTATCGAATATCATCTTTTATCGATAGATTACTAGAAGCTTTAGTTAGAAATTTTAGGCATAGATAGTAAAGTTATTACCTTTTCTATAGAATTTTTGAACTAAAAGTTTTAGGAAATGTTTGATGATTTCAAGTATTTTACCGTCAAGGAGTGTCGAGACTTGTTATTGGAGACGTTCGATAACTAGTTTTCTCATTTGTTGATGCGAGAATGTATCTTTTAAGTCTTTGACTTGGGACGTCGATGTTCTTAACAGCTGACGAGAACCTTCCGCCCCATTGATAAGACCTATATTTTTATTACAAATCTATTTTTAGCAGTTTTGAAATAGACCTACATATATGCCACTTTCCTTCTTCTAAGTTTCGAGGACGAAACTTTTTAAAAGGAGGGGTGATTAGAACAACCCGAAATGTACCCAATTTTTCTAATAAAAATATTTTATGGATACTTTTCAGCAAATTTAAGTTTTAATATAGAATTTATTGTTTCGAGTCGTATTTGGAATTTCCGGGTTCGTATTTGGAATTTCCGCGAGATTCCATGAGAATCCCGTTTTAAGTCATCTTTGACTTTTCTTGACTTTTAAGTCGTCTTTGACTTTCTTGACTTTTAAGTCATCTTTGACTTTTCTTGACTTTTTATTCGTCTTTGACTTTTCTTGACTTTTAAGTCATCATTGACTTTTCTTGACTTTTAAGTCGACTTTGACTTTCGTTGACTTCTCCGACTCACCTCGTAAATTTAAAGACCAAAATTATATTTTTAAAAATAATAAATTTAATTTATTTTTATTAAGATTTATTTTGATTTATGATAATTTAATATAATTATTTTGAATTTATTCGGAATTAAAGAGAAGGTTTTACGGTTTAACCCCGAACGTCATTTAACTATTCCCGAGTCAACTTAAGTCCCGAAACAAACCCAAAACCCGACTCTTGCATGAGTCACACTGTGACAACCCTAGCGAATGCGGAAAAGATAAAACATACAAGCATGTGAAAAGATATGCTGAAATACGGTATTTTAAAAACTTTTAAACATGCATTGTAAATAAAACGAGGAGTGTCAAATATTACAAACTAAACGCGGAAATACAACAAAGAGACGGGGTCTCTTCAAATGTTAGCAAAGAACAAGTGTTTAACAAAAACTAGCTACTATCGTCTAGAGGTGAACTTCCAGGGACAACGCCCGCTAGCTCACACCCGAACCCCAAAAGGTCACAGCCAAAAATCATCCAAGCAAGAAACCTGTTCATCCATGAAAAACATGAATGCCACAGTCAGTGGGGAGTAACTCCGGGTTCTCCCAGCCATATTACATCAAACGTACACATAAGGTAATACAAAAGCAAAGCATGCATATATATATACATGTGAGTTGCGATAAGAACAAATAGGCAATACGGGATATAATGATAAGATCATATAGAAATCAATTCCGTAAACATCATGTTATTCCAAGACTCAGGAAAGACACTCTTAGGCAATCGAATACGCTCACTAGGGCTTACATCTCACCGTTAGCGGTATAAGATTGATAAGATTGATAAGATTGAGACTCGACAGACAAACCAGTCAAGTCATGCGACAATTACACAATTCCAACATATTATCAACCATTCACGAACCAAGACAATGACGGTGTCCAATCAGGCAATGACCATGAACAATATCATGAAATCACGCATTCAAAGAACGACACAAGACGACAATTCTCACGGTAAATGAAACGCACTAGCATCGTGTACATGGCAAGTATGATTAAAAGGCATCCACGGAATAAAGCATTTCCCGGAACGCATACACGATAAAGCATTTCGAGTATGTAGACTAA
>JAIUZE010029210.1:0-14052 GCA_022085475.1 Heliosperma pusillum | reverse complement strand
GCTCAAAATTGGTGACCCCCTAACTAAATCTTAATTCTCTTGAGTTGTGTAGCACATTAAGAGGCTATATTGACAACTATCCATAAACCTCTGATTTTGAATCTATGGTGCGTGCAAATCTTTGGATCAAGGCAAGATGATTCGTGCCCTTTTTATTTAAAGAAAGCGAACTAAGTGAGTTTTTTGGCTCTATTACAAGAATACGTGTGGGTCCAATAACAAACACCACTAGAGATGTAATAATTACTTCACTTTATTTAACCGACGATTTACGTAAATATTATGTTTGATTCTACTTAATGAGGTGCTAAGTGAAATCTTTGAAAAGTTCAAAGAGCTTCAATGTGAAGTAGTTAACCACTAAGAGCATTAGATCAAGGACTTACGACTAAATCGTAACTATTAATATCTAAGTATTGACTTTTATTTTCACCAAAAGTATTGTGAAATGGTGTCACAAGTTAACTTCTCTAACACACATTATTAGATAAGGTGTTGTTGAATAGAGAAACAGAACCTTATACGATATGGTTTTGTCTTTATTAAGTCAAAATGAGCCATTTGACTAACCTTGGGATCTTAATATTTTTGTCTGCTATTTCTTTCCCACCATATTATAAAACCACATTTTAAAACCCCAACCTGATTTCATTCATTACGATATGGGTAGGTAGCGTACCTAATTTATAAGTTATTTGAATGAAACAAGTGCTCAATAATCCACATTGACCACGAGAACAAAGCGTTTGTGACTCGTGATGCTGTCTTTCAATAAAAAATACGATTATTTCTTGATAAGACAGAGTGGGAGAAAATGTTTCAAGAGCCACAAACTGAGCATATGGTCCGAAAAAAGTTTTCCTCATTGCTTGTTCAGTAGTTGTTTCTTCGGAACCTAGGAGGTTAGGTGGAATTTTATCGCTCCTTTATAGTGATGAATTCTAATATGCATTCTAATATGCGACTTATAAAAGACTGTTTTTAGTCCCAACTTCTTGATATGGCTTAGAGTCATACGATTCGTAATGGACTCCATGCATGATGGTCAGGTATATGACCTGGTAAATTTTTTACTTGAAGAAGTTCGACCTCTTCAATGTAAATTGATTTTTAAGATCGAAATTTGCATGGATGAACATTAAAATGTTATCAAAGATAACTTGGTAGGTAAAGAGTTTTGCACCAACCTTAATTCTTTGATCCATTCGAATATACTTAGCGATTACAGCATATCATAAAAGTATGATGTCAATTGGACCTCAAGAACCACCTTCTCGAATACGATTCTAGAAGAGGTATTATATTTTATATTCACCTGTGGGTTCGTAGATCCTAACTATCCTAAGTTAATTTGCAAGCTTAAGAGGATGTCTTAAGTAAGCACTCAAGAGTTGGAATTAGTGTGTCAATCATGTCATAAAATATTTCTCGATATCTCGAGGAATTATGTTTATACATGAAGTTTAGTGGGAGTAATATGGTTTTCACAAGTCTTATATGTGGAGACATATTGATCATTTTAGATGATGAAAGATTTTGGAGAAGTAGAATACATCTTTTAGATATCTGGATTTATGGAGATAAATCTAAAAAGATATTAGCATTGAGTCAAAATTCTTATATTGATAAGATCTTTGACTAGTTCAAGGAAGTTGAACACATCATAATTGATTCCTTTTGCTTCCGCTGCGGGATCAATTATATACGCTGTGATGTATACTCAATCCGGCATTTCGCATGCTTTGAGTATGACGAATCATTTGTAATCAAATCCAAGTGAGAGTCACTTGATAGCCATAAAGAACATCCTTAGTACTTGCGAAGGACTAAAAGATATGTTCCATGTGTTTGGAGTTTAAAATAAGTTGCGTGTAAGGGTTACACAGACTTCAATTTCCAAACTGATCAAAGTGATTTGAAATCACGAACTGGCTGTGTTTCATAGAAGATTTATCTGTTGGAAAAGTTTCAAACAGAAAATACTATTGGAAAGGTTCCAAGTAGGAGTGACATTTTAAAATAGAAATGTCATGTATCCGCTGGAAGTGTTCCAGGCAGTTTATCATTGCGGATTTAACAAACGGAAATGGAGTACATTGCGTCATATGATGATGCATATGAAAGTAGCTTGGATTCGACAGTATTGGAGGGACAAGAAATAGTTCATATAGCTGTATATTCCCTATTCCATTATTTACTGGTAAAAAGTGGGGAAAGATACCTTTAGGGCAAGAGTGCTAAGTCTAGATTCAAACCTAGACACGTACTCAGAAAGTTTTATGTAATTATGAGATTACGTAGACAAAAGAGCAATAGCAATCAGAACCTATGGGAAAGATGCAAGTATTCCTAATCCATTAGCCATGCTTTTTGCAGGCTGCACATGATAGTCATGTCATTTCAATGGGGATTGAAATATGCACCTGACTTGCTAAAGATTATAAGATATGAAATTATTGATAGCGTATCAATTTTTCCAAATATTAGATAATCGCATTCATTGTTAGAGTTTCATTAAAAACTCCTTATTTAGTTTGACTAAATTTTAATACTTTGTTTATCCGAATTGGTTGAAAGAAAAGTTGAACCCAATTCAAGTGAACAGGATGAACTTAGTATTTTGTCCCTAGTCAGTCAATGAGGTGACGTCTCGAAATGACTAGATTGTAAGTCGATCGATGGTTGGTTCAGCACCATGGGGTCATGGAGATGACTGGTCGTTTACATAGACAGACTGTATGACACTCTGTCGGACAGTGACATTGTAGAGAACCTTAAATCAATTAATTGATGCCTGGTCGTGGCAGGGTCTTCTATCTTATTCCTATAAGTCGATTCTTTTGACTGGCGACCGTCTATCTGAGTCGGTGCAGTTTCCGATTGGTTTGGTTGATGTTCTAGGTCGTGCCGTAAAAGGAGGCCGATGGACTTCTTCTGGATCATGGTGATCTGCATCATACAGAGTAGATGGATCAACAGGAATTGTCCACCCACGTTGGGTACAAACATCTTAAGGCCACTCGAGGAGAAGTTACTGTAAATGTGTGGCCACGCTCGGAAAGAGATCTATGGTAGATTTTCCGGTCAGACAGTTACTCTCCCTATCAAGAAAACCACTCTAGATATTGTCAATCGCAAGTGCGACCTGAAAGACACCTTGCGGTGAGTGGGAGATGTGATAAAGAGACAAGAGAATCGGTGACGCACACTTGTGTCAGACAAGTGGGAGATTGTTGGAGTAGGTGTCCTCCACAATAGTGCGCCACATAATAAATCTTATTATGAAATATAATTGGGATAATTATTGACTATATATATGATTAGTCAGTTGATTAACGTAAATCAATAACGGTTGACTAACTAGAGTTTGACGTTATTGTCGTTTGACGGCGGTGATCAGCTGATCCCTTTCGGTCACACCTAAAGGATGAAATCCAAATAGTAACTAATTATTTGTATACGATACAGTTAATTAGTACATTACATATATTCGATATGTACGAGAGTAAATTATTAGAAAATGAGTTAAGAACTCAAATTCGATTAAGCTTATTTTTCAATTATGCGATAATTGACTAATAAAGTTATATCTTATTTTAATACGATTAAATAAGATTTAACTTAGTAATTAATCGTTAAATTACTAAATTAGTTGAGGTTTTGAGATAGAGGTAATTAGTTAATTATATTTACAAGGAGTTGTAAAATAAATTAACTAAGCATTGTGGGACCCATTATATATTGATATAATGGTAAAATATTACTTAAAAAGTTAAGTACATATTATTTATTTAATTGAGTCATATAATTGTTATATGATCAAATTAACACTTAATTATAAAAGATAATTAACCATATGATCAATAAGTATTTGTGAGACAAATATCAAAAATCAAAATGGACCAAACTAGGCCATAATGAACCGGTTTTGGTAGTAGTTATTTGGTGATGATTTTAGTTCTTGTTTTTACTATTTAGTTACTTATGAAAGTGACATAACAAGTACATATAATCATCATATATACTACAACACTCCACTCTAATGCATGTGACAAAAATTGAACAAAATAATAGTCCATATTTGGACTATGACATCCGGCCATAGTGGCTTCTTAATGGACAATTTGTTGTTCATCATTTATCACTTCATTTTTTGTTCAATTTGTTTAACTTCTCTCTAAAACTCTTCTTCTCACTAAAACTCTCATATACTAATATTTACTAAGTATTACTAGTGTAGTAATATAGTCATAATATTAGTAGTATTATATCTATCTTATTATCTAGTTAATAATAAGGGTAGATTATTTGGGTTAATCTTGGTGCAACTTGAAGAAGGTCTTCTAGTTTGGAGATTTCATGTGTTCATCCATATTTATAGCTCAAGAACAACAAGAAGGAGTTCTTGTTGTGCCCATATAATTTCCATATCAATGTGAGGAAATTTCTTCATTTATATAAATGTCTTTATATTTGCATGCTTGTTACATAGATCATTATAAACTAAATTAATAAGTAATTTAGTAAATAATTAGAGGAGTCTAATTAAGGTCTATGGACTTTCAATACATACCTGGAGTAGTCGTCGACTAGGACGAATACGTACCTTGATCCACCGCGGCTTCTAACTTTCATAGGTCCACACAAATCCATGTGTACCAACTCAAGTGGACGCTCTGTACTTACTACTCATTTCGGTTTGAATGAAGATCTAACTTGTTTACAACGGGCACATGAGTCATGTAACACCCCGTAAAGTTGGATCGTTATTATATTTTAAAAATAATATTTTAAATCAACTTTAATTTAATATTAATTTAATTGAAATAATAATAATTCGACAAAATATAATTTTACTTTATTTTGAAGTAATATAATTATTTTTGATAGTTTGTAAATGTTTAAAAGTAATTTAAACTATATTTAAACCTTTTTCTTTAATAAAAGAGTATTTCAAAGAAAAGTCGTAAAAATGGGATTTTCCATTTCTTACGGTCGTTGGGTAAATGAGTTAGGATATTAGGCATAGGAGTACTTAAAATTCTAGTAAACTTGTGTTTAAAAACTTTAGCGTTGTCGGAAATCGCGTTTGACGAATAATTCGAATTCCCGTCAAATCAAACCAAAACCGAGTAAAAAAAAATAGACCCAATACCCCATGACCCTTATGGCAGCCAGCCAGCCTTCCCCTCTCCCTTAGGTTCCATTTTCATTTTCCCCAATTTGTTCTACCAACATCAAAAATCAACAAAAAAAAAATCAAATAAACTTACAATCGTAATTTCAGCATAACTTCTTCGTTTCTAGTCCGATTTTCGCAAAATTTATATATTCGGAATCCTCTCTTCAAGATCTACATCCTAGTATGTTTTATTTCCAGTTTCCCTAATTTCGATTTAAGCTTATTTTTGGGTATAATTTCGGTTTATGTGATAATTGTTGTGTTTTTGTTGTTTTAAATAGGTGAAGATCATGAAGACGACTTAGGAGACTCATATATAGTAGAGGACGAAGAGTAGTCGCGGTTTTTAGGGTTTTATCAAGGGTTACTTTCGTTTTTCTAGCTTAAGGTAACTATTCCGAGTTACTCGACGATATAATGTCACAGTTGTTATGTGTTGGATGTTATTTGAGTAGTAATATGTTAAGTTTTATATCACATGAATTATCATTGTTAAAGTTTATTAATTTTGTAGTTTATCTCATATGTTTGATTGTGAAATGAATTGGTAATGGTTGTATGTTGCTTGTGACGATATTGGGATGATATTGGAACGATTTTGGATGAAAGAAAAGAGGGAGTAAAGGGGACAGACGTGGCAGGCTGTGAGTGCTGCCAGGCAGGCCGTGTATGTGGTGTGTGTGTGCCTTGTGTGTGGCGTGTGTGTGGCCGAGTTTGGCCGTTGTTCAAGTTGTGTGTTTGAGCCTTTGTTTGATGCTTTGTGTTTGTCATTTGTACAATTGAACATGTTGATATTTGGGTGTATTAGTAATTTTTATTATTATGAGAAATTGTTGGAAATGGGTTAGCTTATAAGTTGGAATAATTTTTCCTTATGTTGATAATTTTCACATGAATTGTATTATGTTGAATTGTGTGATTTGAGTCAAAATGAGTCAAGACTCTGAGCTGGGCCAATATGACCGAATGAGTTTGGTCAAATTAGGTTTAAACCGGTAAGCCCTGATTTGACCAATGACCCGTCGCGGGACTTGGGTCGGGGATTGGTCTTTGGGGTAAGTTTGGATGACTTTGGTTGATAATGAATATTATAAAATGATGCTTAAATATTTATAATTTATATATTGGAAATTAGATGCCTTGGCCATGTTGTTTTGTAATGTTGTATTATCATTTGATTATACTCGTGTGTAGCCTTCCATAAGCGAGGTTGTGATCATTTGTGTGTACAAGTTATGACTTTTTGCCTTTCTTATTGTTAAGTTGGCTAAAGTATTCACTTGGGACGAGGTCCTAAGTAAATATCTTCGGTCATTGTCATAGATAGGTCATTATAGTCTTTGACGAGTGTATGTTCACGGCTTAATAGCCTTTGTGTTCCCGGCTTGGTGGGTTTATATCCAAGCTGGGGCATGACTGTTCTGCCTATTTTGTGAGTGGATGGTCAGCTTAAGTACTAGCCAACCCTTTGGTGGACTCCTTAGGGTACTCATGTGGTTTTATCATGAGTCTTGGGTGCGGTGGTTTTATCCGCATTTCTCTAGGTCTGCGCAGTCTAGGATTAGGGTTGAGTTGTATCTTGGCCATGTTTTAAATGTAACCTCTGAGCTAAAATACTAGCTTCCCTACCTCGTGGTGTAGACTCGAGTTACAAAGTGACTATTGAATGTACTAGGAACTTATGCATGTCTCTAGATATATTGCCCTTTCTTGTTTGATGATTCTATGAAACATAGAAGGTGAGATGCAAGCCGGCTATGGTTGATAGAGTTTGGATTCCCGTATGATATGTGACTCACATGATAGTGTAGCTTGAGTTGGTTTAGTATTCACATACTAGGACTATATGTTATTTATATTGAATTTCACATGAAAAAGCTTGATGGTTTAGCCTTTAAATGGGCTATGTATTATATTTGCTCATATTTATATGCTTTCATGTTATATTAACATGACATTTCGTGGCTGGGAGAACTCGGAGTTACTCCCCACTGACTGTGGCTTTCGTGTTTGTATAAAATGCGATTGACAGGTAGGTGATGCTTATATGGGGTACACGGACGAGCTAGCGAGCAAAGTAACATTGGAACTTAGATTGGTTCCCATTTTGTAGTGACATGTATGTCACACTTTTAGAGACATATGTCTCCCTCTGTACATTTGTTTTGTATCATTTTGTTCTCCGCTATTTATAGTGAAGGTTATGTAAATAAGTTTGTTTAGACCTTGCATGTTTTGACACCTTCTATTAGGATATCTTTATAACAGGTTCAGGTTTTAAAAATTACAGGTTTTTACTCAAATGAACCTATTACAAACATATCCATGCAGTTTTTATTTAGAAATTACGTGTATAATTTTTCCGCGATTTTTGAGGGTGTCACAGTTGGTATCAGAGCTTATTTGCTCCCAACGCACGTTTATGCACCCTACTATAAATAAATTGACCTTGAAATAATAAACTTGAGAGATGGGTAGGATGGGTAGATTTAGGACTTTATGTTGTAGTCTCTTTGTGATTGCTATTTGTTAAGTAAGTCTTTGTTAAGTAAGCCACTGTCTTCTTTTGTAAGATGGCTCCTCCAAGAAAAGCTGTAGATAATGCAATCCTACAAGCTCTTACTCAGATTCTTCAGAATCAACAAAACCAACCTGTTCCTGCTCCTCTTCCTACTCCGCCTCCAGAAGGTGCCCCTGGCACTTATACTTGGGTAGCAAATCAATTAACTCGAAACAACACCAAGACGTATGGTGGTGAAGTAGATCCAGTGGCACTCACTGAATGGTCCGTGAATTGGAGAAGAGTTTTGCCTTGTATGAAGTTCGTGAAGGTGACAAGGTGAAATTGGCTTCTCATTTCCTTGTGAAAGACGCGGATAGATGGTGGTCTATGACTGGTCCTACTTATATTCTTGAACCTGGCTTTGGTTGGGATCGCTTTAAGGATCTAGTTGAAACTAGATTCTATCCAAAAGAGCTGAAACAACAAAGACTTAAAGAGTTCATGGAATTGAAGCAAGGAAATCTTTCTGTCCAAGCCTTTACCGATAAATTCAATGAACTTTCTCACTATGCCACTAGACTTGTCAAAAATGAAGATGAAAAAGTTTTCTTTTATCTTGAAAAGATTACTCCAAAGCTTAAGAGTATGATTCGTAGAGATTTTACATCCTTTGTCTCGATCTACGATGATGCCTTATGGGCCGAGAGCTCTCTTAAAGCTATTGATGAAGAGGCTCGTGCTTCTAGTACATCTCTTGGCAAGAGGCCATTCTATCCTACTCCTAGGCCTTACGTTGTTCCTTCTAGGCCTTATGTTGCTTCTTCCATTCCCTCTTATCCTACTAAGAGAAGGTTTATTCCGAGTGGTCAAGCAAATCAAGGTGCTCGTAATCTATCTCCTAGCAACAACAAAGGACTGAAGGATCGTGTGTGCTACCAGTGTAAGAAGCCAGCACATCCCGGAGTTGGGTGTTTTGATAGGGATAGGCCTATTATATGTTTCTTCTGCAACAAGCCTGGACACAAGGCTAATGTATGTCCTGCGAAGAAGACTGTTGTTGCTACTACACCTGCTACTTCTGAGAGACCGAGAGGTCGTATTTTCTTGATTAGCCGTGCTGAGGCTGAGGCACACCCAGATATAGTCACTGGTACGTTCTTAATATTTAAAGTTCCTTGTTTAGTTTTATTCGATACAGGTGCTTCTTTGTCATTCATATCGATGAAACTCTCCGACAAATTACCTCTTGAATCTTCGCTTGGTGAAAGCACGGATATATCTTTACCTTCCGGTGACATCTTTTCCTGTTCTAATATCTTTTCCAATGTTCCTATATCAATATCGGGATCTATTTTTCCGGCTAATCTCTTTCGATTCCCACTTGAAGAATTTGATGTTATTCTGGGCATGGATTGGTTATTTACTTATCATGCTCGATTCGAATGCCGAGATCAAAAGATTATTCTTAAAAGGCCTTTGGGTACTCGTGTATCTTATCAAGGAGTTAGAAAGCAAGCTAGTGTGAAGTTAATCTCAGCTATGAAAATGATGAATGTTTTGAAGAAGGGTCATCAAGCGTTTCTATGCGTAGTGACTACTTTTGATTCTTCTCTTCCTCCTTTGAAGGATGTTCCTATTGTTTGTGAATATCCAGATATTTTTCCCGATGAATTACCCGGAATTCCTCCTGAAAGAGATGTTGAATTTTCCATTGATCTAGTTCCTGGAACTGGACCAATTGCTAAAGCTCCTTATCATATGGCTCCTTCCGAATTGAAAGAGTTGAGAAACCAACTTGATGACTTGATTGAGAAAGGCTTTATTAGGTCTAGTGCTTCTCCTTGGGGTTCTCCCGTTCTCTTTGTGAAGAAAAAGGATGGTTCTATGCGACTTTGTATCGATTATCGTGAACTTAATCGTGTGACAGTCAAGAACAAATATCCTCTTCCAAGAATTGATGATCTCTTTGACCAATTACGTGGTGCTTCTACTTTTTCCAAGATTGATCTTAGATCGGGTTATCATCAAATTCCAGTTCGTGAATCCGATATTCCTAAGACTGCTTTCAGCACGAGATATGGACATTTCGAATTTAAAGTGATGCCTTTCGGATTGACTAATGCTTCTGCTATCTTCATGGATCAAATGAATCGTACCTTTAGTGAGTACCTCGATAAATGTGTTGTGGTATTCATTGATGATATCTTAATTTTCTCAAAGAATGATGAAGATCATGTCAAAGATCTCCGTATCATTTTAGACATTCTTCGTCGTCAAAAGTGGTTTGCTAAGTTCTCTAAATGTGAATTTTTGTTGCATCAAGTAGCTTTTCTTGGACATGTCATATCCAAAGATGGTATTATGGTAGATCCTGCCAAAATTGAAGCCGTTGTTGATTGGAAGAGTCCGAAAAATGTGACTGAGATTCGAAGTTTCCTTGGTTTGGCGGGTTATTACCGTCGATTTGTGAAAGATTTTTCTAAGATAGCTAGACCGATGACTCAATTGTTGAAGAAGGAGTCTAAGTTTGTGTGGACTGATGAATGTGAGAATGCTTTCCTGGAATTGAAAACTAGGTTGACTACTGCTCCAGTGTTGACCTTACCTGAGGATGGTGTGGACTATGATGTTTATTGTGATGCTTCAAAATATGGTCTAGGTTGTGTCTTAATGGAAAATCGAAAGGTTATTGCTTATGCCTCTCGACAGCTGAGAGTTCACGAGGTGAATTATCCGACTCATGATCTTGAGTTAGCTGCGGTGGTGCATGCCTTGAAGACATGGAGACATTACCTTATTGGAGTTCATTGCCGAATTTATACCGACCATAAAAGCTGGAAATGTATTTTTACCCAGAAAGAGTTGAATATGAGGCAAAGAAGATGGCTAGAGTTAGTGAATGATTATGATGCTGAATTAATTTATCATGAAGGGAAAGCAAATGTGGTGGCCGATGCTTTGAGTAGAAAGACTTGTCACTCTTTGAACACTCTCCGTGAATTACCTCATGAATTTATCGTAGAATTTCAAAAGTTAGGGATAAGCCTGGTTGAGAAGGGCTTTGATCATCTTAGTGCCTTGAGTGCAGAACCTGACGTTTACCGTGAGATCCGTACTTACCTACCTGAAGATGATACTTTCAAATCCATTCAAGCAAAAATTCAGCTTGGGCAAGCTAAGGATTGTGTGGTGGATAGTGATGGATATCTTCGTTACCATGGTAGGATGTATGTTCCGAATGTAGCTGCGTTGAGAAAGAGGATCCTTGTTGAGGCTCACCTTTCTCCTTATTCTATTCATCCTGGTGGTGACAAGATGTATAAAGACTTGAGATTACAATTTTGGTGGCCTAGAATGAAGATTGAGGTCCTAGATTATGTTAGCAAATGTCTTACCTGCCAGAAAGTGAAAATTGAGCATCAGAAACCCGGAGGTTTGCTACAACCTTTGGATGTTCCTCTTTGGAAATGGGAGTCCATTGCCATGGACTTTGTGATGGCTTTACCTAGAACTACTGGGGGAAAGGATGCTGTTTGGGTAGTTGTAGATCGACTGACCAAATGTGCTAGATTTATACCGATCAAGGAAACATGGAATTTAAATGTTCTAGCTGGTGCCTATGTGAAAGAGATAGTACGCTACCATGGAGTTCCTAAAGATATAGTTTCAGACCGAGAGCCTAGATTCTGTTCTCGTTTCTGGACTGCTTTACAAGAAGCCATGGGTAGTAAGCTACTAATGAGTACAACTTTTCATGCCGCTACAGACGGACAGACTGAGAGGACTATCCAGACATTAGAGGATCTTCTCCGAGCTTGTGCCTTAGATTTTCATACTTCTTGGGAGAAATGTTTACCTCTTGTTGAATTCTCCTACAACAATAGCTATCAAGCCTCTATTAAAATGTCACCTTATGAAGCTTTGTATGGTAGAAAGTGTCGTACTCTTGTCTGTTGGGATCAAGTCCAAAATGCTCATCTGTTAGGACTCGATTTGGTGACTGAGACCGTCAATCAGGTTCAGATCATTAGAGAGCGCATGAAATCCGCTCAAGACCGACAGAAATCTTATGCCGATATCCGTCGTCGACCACTTGCCTTTGAAGTTGATGATCGAGTATTCCTCAAGGTATCACCTATGAAAGGGGTGAAACAGTTTGGTGTAAAAGGGAGGCTAAGTCCCAAATATATTGGTCCATTCCGTGTGCTTGAAAAGATTGGTTCCGTTGCTTACCGTTTGGAGTTGCCTCCAAATTTGAGCAAGGTTCATAATGTCTTCCATGTATCTCAGTTAAGGAAGTACATTAGTGATCCGAGCCATGTCATTCAAGAGGAAATTCTAGATTTAGAGCCTAGCTTGACTTTGAAAGAAAGGCCGATCCGGATCCTCGAAAGAGCAAACAAGCAACTTAGGAGCAAAGTTGTGCCCCTAGTTCGTGTCCTCTGGCGTTGTGGAAATGTCGAAGAAGAAACTTGGGAGCCTGAATCTTCTATGTTAGATAAATATCCCGAACTCTTCTCGTGAGGTTATTCGTTTTTCTTACGTATTCTCCGCGTTAATAGTCCTTGCTTAGTGTTTAGGAACCGTAGTTAGAATTTAGTTATAGCTAGTGGAGTTATTACCCTTATTATAAAAATTTTAAACTAAAGGTGTTGAAAATATTTTAATGTTTTTCACTGGTTTTAACGTCAATGGGTGTTAAAGCTTGTTATTGGAGACGTCCGATAATTAGTTTGCTCATTCGTTGGTGTAAAAGTGTATTTTTATGTCCTTGAATTGGAATATTGATGTTCTTGAGTGATCGACAAGAGTATCTCCGTTCAATTGAAAGGACACTTATATTTTCATACGTTCATATCTTGAAAATTTTATTTATTTGATTTTAAAAGATAGACTTATATATATACAATGATTCTTTCTTCTAAGTTTCGGGGACGAAACTTTTTAAAAGGAGGGATGATTGTAACACCCCGTAAATTTGGACCGTTATTATATTTTAAAAATAATATTTTAATTCAACTTTAATTTAATATTAATTTAATTGAAATAATAATAATTCGACAAAATATAATTTTATTTTATTTTGAAGTAATATAATTATTTTTGATAGTTTGGAAATGTTTAAAAGTAATTTAAACTATATTTAAACCTTTTTCTTTAATAAAAGAGTATTTCAAAGAAAAGTCGTAAAAATGGGATTTTCCATTTCTTACGGTCGTTGGGTAAATGAGTTAGGATATTAGGCATAGGAGTACTTAAAATTCTAGTAAACTTTTTTTGTAAAACTTTAGCGTTGTCGGAAATCGCGTTTGACGAATAATTCGAATTCCCGTCAAATCGAACCAAAACCGAGTAAAAAAAAATAGACCCAATACCCCATGACCCTTATGGCAGCCAGCCAGCCTTCCCCTCTCCCTTAGGTTCCATTTTCATTTTCCCCAATTTGTTCTACCAACATCAAAAATCAACAATAAAAAATCAAATAAACTTACAATTGTAATTTCAGCATAACTTCTTCGTTTCTAGTCCGATAGCCTTTGTGTATGTTCACGGCTTAATAGCCTTTGTGTTCCCGGCTTGATGGGTTTATATCCAAGCTGGGGCATGACTTTTCTGCCTATTTTGTGAGTGGATGGTCAGCTTAAGTACTAGCCAACCCTTTGGTGGACTCCTTAGGGTACTCATGTGGTTTTATCATGAGTCTTGGGTGCGGTGGTTTTATCCGCATTTCTCTAGGTCTGCGCAGTCTAGGATTAGGGTTGAGTTGTATCTTGGCCATGTTTTAAATATAACCTCTGAGCTAAAATACTAGCTTCCCTACCTCGTGGTATAGACTCGAGTTACAAAGTGACTATTGACTGTACTAGGAACTTATGCCTGTCTCTAGATATATTACCCTTTCTTGTTTGATGATTCTATGAAACATAGAAGGTGAGATGCAAGCCGGCTATGGTTGATAGAGTTTGGATTCCCGTATGATATGTGACTCACATGATAGTGTAGCTTGAGTTGGTCTAGTATTCACATACTAGGACTATATGTTATTTATATTGAATTTCACATGAAAAGCGTGATGGTTTAGCCTTTAAATGGGCTATGTATTATATTTGCTCATATTTATATGCTTTCATGTTATATTAACATGACATTTCGTGGCTGGGAGAACTCGGAGTTACTCCCCACTGACTGTGGCTTTCGTGTTTGTATAAAATGCGATTGACAGGTAAGTGATGCTTATATGGGGTACACGGACGAGCTAGCGAGCAAAGTAACCTTGGAACTTAGATTGGTTCCCATTTTGTAGTGACATGTATGTCACACTTTTAGAGACATAGGTCTCCCTCTGTACATTTGTTTTGTATCATTT
>JAIUZE010029208.1:0-19019 GCA_022085475.1 Heliosperma pusillum | reverse complement strand
GAAGATGACAATGCTATTCATTTGAGGATTATTTTGGGTGTTCTACGTCGTCAGAAGTGGTATGCTAAGTTCTCTAAGTGTGAATTTTGGTTACCTAAAGTGTCCTTTCTTGGGCATGTAATTT
Source organism: Heliosperma pusillum (assembly GCA_022085475.1). Classification (NCBI taxonomy): domain Eukaryota; kingdom Viridiplantae; phylum Streptophyta; class Magnoliopsida; order Caryophyllales; family Caryophyllaceae; genus Heliosperma; species Heliosperma pusillum. The sequence continues at coordinate 18,895 of JAIUZE010029208.1, read as the reverse complement.
CTAAAGAAGGTGTTATGGTGGATCCTTCCAAAATTGATGCCGTTGTTGATTGGAAGAGTCCGACTGATATTAGAGAGATTCGAAGTTTCCTTGGTTTAGCTGGTTATTATAGAAGATTTGTCAAAGATTTCTCTAAGCTTGCTAGACCTATGACCCAATTGTTGAAGAAGGAAACCAAATTCTTATGGAATGAAGCTTGTGAATCTGCGTTTCAAGAATTAAAGACGAGGTTAACTACCGCTCCGGTGTTGACTTTGCCCGAAGATGGTGTAGACTTCGATGTCTATTGTGATGCTTCTAAAATGGGTTTAGGTTGTGTTCTTATGCAAAATAGGAAAGTGGTGGCTTATGCTTCAAGGCAATTGAGTCTTGGGTGCGAAACGTGATCGCATGTCGATTCGGAAAATGTGATTTCGGGATTCTGGCCAGATTTAGACTAGGACCGGGTATTTATTATCGTCGTCCTACCAGGAGGAAATGTGTCTACATAGGCGAAATGTAAGCATCGCGTATGAGTTCAGGGAAATGTGATCCCGTGGATGCCTTTTAATCATACTTGCCATGTACACGATGCTAGTGCGTTTCATTTACCGTGAGAATTGTTGTCTTGTGTCGTTCTTGAATGCGTGATTTCATGATATTGTTCATGGTCATTGCATGATTGGGCACCGTCATTGTCTTGGTTCGTGAATGGATGATAATATGTTGGATTTGTGTAATCATCGCATGACTTGACTGGGTTGTCTGTCGAGTCTCAATCTTATCAATCTTATACCACTAACGGTGAGATGCAAGCCCTAGTGAGCGTATTCGATTGTCTAAGGTTGTGTAGACCGAGAATGTGGGTACTCGGCGTTTTCTTTGTAAGACCGAGTCTTGGGTGCGAAACGTGATCGCATGTCGATTCGGAAAATGTGATTTCGGGATTCTGGCCAGATTTAGACTAGGACCGGGTATTTATTATCGTCGTCCTACCAGGAGGAAATGTGTCTACATAGGCGAAATGTAAGCATCGCGTATGAGTTCAGGGAAATGTGATCCCGTGGATGCCTTTTAATCATACTTGCCATGTACACGATGCTAGTGCGTTTCATTTACCGTGAGAGTTGTCGTCTTGTGTCGTTCTTGAATGCGTGATTTCATGATATTGTTCATGGTCATTGCATGATTGGACACCGTCATTGTCTTGGTTCGTGAATGGATGATAATATGTTGGATTTGTGTAATCATCGCATGACTTGACTGGTTTGTCTGTCGAGTCTCAATCTTATCAATCTTATACCACTAACGGTGAGATGCAAGCCCTAGTGAGCGTATTCGATTGTCTAAGAGTGTCTATCCCGAGTCTTTGAATAACATGATGGTTACGGAATTGATTTCCACATGATCTTATCATTATCTATAGAATTGCCTATCTATTCTTATCGCAACTCACATGTATATATATTTATGCATGCTTTACTTTCGTATTTCCTTATATGTACGTTTGATGTGATATGGCTGGGAGAACCCGGAGTTACTCCCCACTGACTGTGGCATTCATGTTTTTCATGGATGAACAGGTTGCTTGCATGGATGACTTTTTGGATACGATATTTTGGGGTTCGGGTGTGAGCTAGCGGGCGTTGTCCCTGGAAGTTCACCTCTAGACGATAGTAGCTAGTTTTGGTTAAACACTTGTTCTTTGCTAACATTTTAAGAGGCCTCGTCTCTTTATTGTATATTCCGTACTTAGTTTGTAATATTTTGACACACCTCGTGTTATATATATCTTGCATGTTTAAAGGTTTTTTAAAATACCGTATTTCCGCATCTCTTTTCACATGCTTGTATGTTTTATCTTTCCGCATTCGCGAGGGTTGTCACATTTGATCTATTCACATGCTTATGTATGATGTGATGACCATTGTTTATCATTGATACAACTATAGTATCTCTCATTCACATGTTTAACATCGGTTTTTGGATTGTCTCATTCACAGGTTTAATGACAAATTTTGTATATGAAGTATCCATGTTACCATGTTTATCATTATGTCATCTAGCATATGCCTTACTCACATGTCTTATTCAAATGAGTTTTGTATGCCTTGAATGGTCATTGTAACGATGTTTGTCTGGATGGAGTCAAACTCTCATTATAGTGTGCCCTCATTACTTGATTAGACTAAAAGTCTACCTAATGAGAGTACATGTGTTTGAAAGATGATTTTGGGTAGTGCTCGGTCATGTTCAGATATCACTGAGTCTGGTACTTGAGTATAGTACATGGACATGTAAGCATATCACTGTCCGAGTATCTATCTATAGTAATCATCCCGCTTGTATTGGTGTGAATACAACGACGTTGTTGGGAGGCGAATGATATGTCATTTATTTATTTAATTCTAGCCCCCAGTTTAGCTCATATTTATATGTTAATTTCAGTCTTTATAATGATTTTATGAGCTAATATTGTATTCTAGGTGCTTTGCTTGTTTTATTGTATTTTATAGGAAACAAAGCAGTTTACGAATTTTTCATAACATTTTGGACTTCAACATGAAGAACAAACCTATTTGGGAAAGTATAGCCCAAAGTAAGGGCATTGCGGTAATATCACGTCATCCCGAGGAAGAAGCAACGAGATCGGAATTCATATCGACAACGAAAATTAGACTCAAAGTGAAGATTAAAGAAATATCGCGCAATCCCAAGCGTTGACCCCTATTCCTTGGAGTCAATACCATTCCAAGACTACGAAGAATTATGCTAAAAAAGAAGTTAGCCACGTATCTATCGGGGTTAACAACCACTGTAATACTCCGTATTTCTAACTACCTTGTACTCGGTCGAGTATGGGTCACTTGAATGAGTGTCTTGTGTACTCGGCCGAGTAGAGTGAATTTAGCCGAATGTGGTTTGTGTGTCGGTTAGGCAGCCTTCTGCCTATTTGGCACTCGGTCAAGTGTAATGTGCACTCAACCGAGTGCGGTGTACTCGACCGAGTGCACCGGTTTGCGAGATTTAATTGAACAATTTAATTAAAGTTAATTAAGAGGTATTAATGCATAACTTCGTCAGTTATCAATCATAATCAAACCCTAAACTTTATAAACTCTCTCAAAACCTCTCAAGCATCTTTAATCACTCCAACCCGGATGGGTTTGCTTCTTGTCTTGTTGATTTCAATTGGGAAGTGATTCATCTATAAGATTTATTGTTATTAATGGTATTGAAACCCTAATTGGATTGGGGGAAAAGGGAAAAGGGAAAATGGTTAGTATTAATTATATGATTATTACATGTTTAGGTGGAGATTTCGTAGAAGAGGTCTTTTGATTCCTTGCTTGTGATTACTTAAGGATTTGCTAGAAAGGTAGGGTTTCCCTACTCAGTACCCTATATGTTAATAATTGTGATGAGATGTGTTACTGTGATGCTGTTACTTGTTGATGATGATGGAGTTCGGGTTTGGAGTTTGGAGTGGTTACTTGGTTACTATTTTGGTGGTCCGCCGAAAGACAGACCACACCCCGAGTTTGCCTCTCGTAGCTCTCCCGCTGCGAGGGGGATGTCCACATTGATGTTCCAGGAACTCTCACTGCGGTGAAAGGGGCTTTCAATGTCCAGTGATGCGGTCTGGCATCAATAGATGGAACATCGGTCAGAACTGCAGTCTGACGCTGGCAGGGATTACCGCTGCGGTGGTAGCTTAGTTACTGGTGTATGGTGGTGTTGTTGGCCGTTGGTTACTTGTTGGTGATGTTGTTATTGTCTTATGCGTTGATTGATGTATGATGGTACTAACTTAGTTAATATTTTCTAAACTAATGTGATCCATTGGGGAATGGTGAGCAGGTGACTAGCAGGTAATTGTTTGAGCTCGCATTAGGGATTGGATACGACCGCCGGTGACGAGTATTAGTTTACGCTGTGACTTAGATTAGCTTGGATTTTTACTTTATTATTGTTAGTATAGAATATTGTTACTTGAGACAGTTTCAGTTGGTTTGAGACAATGTAACTTTAAATTCAACTATTGATTAACAAGTACTGTTTCGCTATTGTCTATTTGATATGTACTACCTCGGGCAACCGAGATAGTTGCATCCCGATGTGCTAAGGAGGTATTTTAAGGCTATTTGGTATATGGGGGTGTTACAAAGTGGTATCAGAGCGACGATTTTGGAATCTAAAACCAATGAACCCAATGAATTTAGGAGTGTCTAATAAAATGAACCCGGGTAGGAGTTTTGGGGAGCTACCGCAAGGATTTTGAATACGTCCTAAAATCGCAACATTGCCCCTATAAGTCTTAGTCGGTAACAACGGGGAAGTGTCGGGGCGAATATGTGTGTAATATGAATTCCTATGTTGATTGTTGAGAATGATGTGAAGTGGAGGTGTTATATGAGCATGAATAAGATAATATTTTGCAAGGCATGGATGGAATGGGATTTGTGTAAATGGTGGTGATTATGGCACAAGAATGTGTTTACTATTGGCAAGCATGTTATGTATGAGTGAGTACGGTTGTGTGAAGCATGTGTAAGATGCATATGAATTGAATGAATGTGATATAAGCATGTGATATATGTTATAAAGGTATTATATGTTACGTATGATGTATGTATGGTTAAGTGCTGTATTGGGGGCCATATGGGGCAGGGGACGCGATCGAGTAAAGGTTACTCGACCGAGTACCTTTAGCACTCGATCGTGTGTTGGGGTTTGATGAAATTTTGAAATGCTGTATTTTGTGACTCGACCGAGTGTATAGTGACACTCGACCGAGTATCGTGAACTCGATCCAGTGACCTTTTGGACTCGATCGAGTAAAACATCCTGTATATATTAAGGGGGTACTGTTTTTAAGGACTCGACCGAGTGTGTATCGACACTCGACCAAGTGTAAGGGACTCGAGCGAGCGCCACTTTGGACTCGATCGAGTAAAAGACCCTGTATATTTTGGTTGGCTTCTGTGTTTAGTGTACTCGACGGAGTACATGTGATACTCGATCGAGTGGCCTTTACTCGACCGAGTGGCTTGATGCACTTGATCGAGTGTGTTTGTGACAGGACCGTAGTCCGTTTTCAGGCGTAGGCTTGTGCTTACGTTTGTGTTTCTTATCGAAGTTACCATGCCTGCAACAATATCTAGTGCGTCCGTTGGAACCCATGAGTTTAGTGCTGAAGAGGTAGGCAGACTAGTGGAACAGAATGCGGCTCTTACTGAGGCCCTTAAGAATGCTGGGAAGGACTGAGCGGTGGTAGTTGATGCTACTACCATAAGCACAGGTATTGCCCATCACCGACCCACTACCTACGAGGGTACTGGTGCACCACATCTGTTAGATGATTGGCACCGGGAGATGGAGAGCATATCGAGGTGGTCAATTGCCTAGTGGATTTATGTGTTGATCAAGCCGCTTTCTACCTGAGAGCTTACGTGGGAAAGTGGTGGTTCCGAGAGAGGGTAGCTATGAAGGAGTACTTCAATGAGAATGGGGAGGAGGCAATACCGTGGAGAGAGTTCAAGGCTGAGATGAGGAACGCGTTTGTTCCAGAGCATGTGAGAGGGAAGCTGAGGGCTGAGTTTGACTCATTCCGGATGAATGAAAAGATGACCGTGATGGATTTTATAACAAGTTCACGGAGTTGGCAAGCTATGCTGATGATATGCAGTCAAGCCAGAAGGCTTCATCCGATAAGTTTCTGAAGGGATTGGTCTTTAGGGTCATGAACAAACTACCTATGGGAGTAGCTTTTGATATTAAGGAAGCTTATGAGAAAGTTGAGCAAACGGAGCGGTTGGCGGAGATGACAAAGCAGGATAAGGAAGCAATGTATAACAAGAGGAAGGTAACTAGTGAGGGTGGAGGTAAATCTACCTTCAAGAGGGGTAAATTTTCTCAAATCAGATCCTACTCTGGTGGTGGTAACTACGGAGGGGGACATTGGGCTGGAGGGAGCGTGGGGCGTGCTGCTAGTGAGACTTCGGGGGTGAAGTGTCATAGTTGTGGTGGCCTTGGCCATCTAAGGTTGGACAGTCCATCTTCGAGTGGGGGCGGAGGGTAATAACCTTCGTTCAAGCGTAGTTATTCTTATAGCGTGACAAGTAATCGGCCTACGGGGTCATGGAACAGGCAGGCAAATCAGAGTGTTACCAGCGGTGTCTATATCCGCAATGAAGGGAATTACCAGCGGTAAAACAATAATGGGAACTAGAATTCGGCATCAAAGACTGTGGCATCTGCTACCACAGTGCATGGAGGAGGTCTGAAGAACAGTGGTAAACTGTTCATGATGGATAAGCAAGCAGCGGAGGAAGATGCACAAGTTGTCACTGGTACATTTCTTGTTAATCATGTTCCGTCTTTCGTTATATTTGATTCGGGAGCAACCCATTATTTTGTTTCTAAGAGTCATTGTAACACACGGAAATGTACCCTATTTTTCTAGTAGAAATATTTTACGAAATCTTTTCAGTAATTTTAAGTTTTAATTAAGATTTTTATGTTCCGAGTCGAATTTAGATTTTCCGAGTTCGTATTTGCAATTTCCGAGAAATTCCATGAGAATTCCGTCTTAAGGCGAGTTTGACTTTTGGCTGACTTTTCCTTACTTATACTCATACTCCTTAACCTATTTTCCCACTCAAACACAAACACAAACCTTTCTTCCTTCATAAGAAATCCCCAAACCCTTGCCTCCATCCATTTTTCGATCTTTGAATCATCCTAGAGCTTTCGTTTCTTGATAGAATTCTCGTAAGTTCGTCTCATTCTTCTCCCCTTACCTTCCTCTATCCGTTTTGATGTTAAAATCATCGTCTTTCTCGCTTTTCAAATTTCCCGTCTTTCTCAAGATGAATTTCATTCATCTTTTATGATCTATTTGTAGGTGGTGACCTCCAAGATCCCGACAAAGACTATTATCTTATTGAAGAGGAGCTTGACAATTAGTAGAGACGCTTAAAGGTAACGGTGAAGGGTTACTCGGTATCATTTACGTTTTTTACATGCTTTATATGCTAGAAATCGTATTAGAATACGATTAGGAAGCCTAGAATTCATGGTATGATTAATGAATGTTGTTATATGATGAATATTGATGATGTATATTGATTGTTGATGATTATTAGAAGTATATTTGAGAATTGAAATGATTTGGAAATGAATTGAAGACTCACGGGTGAACTGGTGTTCCCTGCCAGTCGACCGGCCGCCGGTCTGCCAACCGGCTGGGAACACATCAGTAACATCATTGAAATTTTGGGAATTTTTGTATAGGGGGTTCTGAGCCGGTCGACCGGCCGCCGGTCCACAGACCGGCCTGGACTACTTTTCTCTGTTTTTCTATGATTTTCGATTTTTGCCTGTGTTCTGAGCCGGCCCACCGGCCACCGGTCCCCTGCCCGGCCTAGAACACGGCTGTGTTGTTTTCCTTTAACTTCTAAAACTTGTAATTTATAATAGTTCGCATGATCCGTTTATCGTATAATTTTACGTAGTGACTCATAATATTCATGTTTTGGATATATGATATTTTATTCGCTTGTATCACATGTTTCGTGACGGTTTTCGATATGTCCCACTTTGAGTCGGTTTTTACAAATGTTACGGTTTGAGCACTGTTTTGTCTTGTGCTTTGTACTCTCATTCCCTTGGCTACCTTTCCGTTCGTAAGGCTTGAATGTCGGAACGGAGAGGTATCCTACTGCTTAAATGCATGTGTTAGTGGGCATACGACGACGTTGTTGGGAGTTGAACGCATTGCATTGATCGACCCGGCCGTCAAATGTTGTGTACTTGCGAGGTGGTGTTATTTGCATGTAGCGTACCGCTTGTTATGAGGCTTGTGCTCTTTTCCGCCTCTTTCGTGAATATCGACCGAATTTGGGGTGCTCGGCGTCTATGATTGACCGAGTCTTGGATGTGGAACGTCTTACCACATGTCGAATCGGAACACGTTTATTCCGAGAGTCTGGCCAGGTTTAGACTAGGACCGTATTATTATCGTCGTCCTACCAGGAGGAAATTAGTCTATATACGAAATGTCATCGTATATGGGTTCAGGGAAATGTCATCCGTGGATGCCTGTTAATCATACTTGCCATGTACACGATGCTAGTGCGTTTCATTTACCGTGAGAGATGTCGTCTTTGTGTCGTCTTTGAATGCGTGATTTCATGATATTATTCATGGTCATTGCATGATTGGCACCGTCAATGTATGGGTTATGTGAATGGATGATAACATGATGGATTTATTCATGGAATCACATGACTTGGCATTGTTTTGTTGTCGAGTCTCAATCTTATCAAACTTACCGCTAACGGTGAGATGCAAGCCCTAGTGAGCGTATTCGGATTGCCTAGAGTGTCTTTCCCGAGTCTTTGAATAACATGATGGTTTCGGATTTGATTTCCACATGATCTTATCATTATATATTGGATTGCCTATCTATTCTTATTGTAACTCACATGTATATCTATATATGCATGATTTTACTTTTGTATTTCCTTGGATGTACGTTTAATGTGATATGGCTGGGAGAACCTGGAGTTACTCCCCACTGACTGTGGCGTTCATGTTTTTTTTCATGGATGAACAGGTTGCTTGTTTTGGATGACTTTTTGGATATGATATTTTGGGGTTTGGGTGTGAGCTAGCGGGCGTTGTCCCTGGAAGTTTCACCTCTAGACGATATTAACTAGTTTTGCTAAACACTTGTTCTTTGCTAACATTTTAAGAGACCCCGTCTCTTTGTTGTATTTCCGCTTTTAGTTTGTAATATTTTGACACTCCTCGTTTTATTTAACTTGCATGTATAAAAGTTTTTAAAACTACCTATTTCCGCTATATAATTCACATGCTTGTATGTTTTATATTTCCGCATTCGCGAGGGTTGTCACAATCATGCTATGTTGTTAGGGATTGGGGATAGCGAGTCTGTAAGAGATGAGGGATTTATACCTTTTGGGGAGTCGGTGCCTTGTAATAAGTTGTTCAAGGGCGTGTCTATGATTGTGGAGGAGGTAGGCTTTCCTGTTAATTTGTTTGAATTTCCTTTACGCGGGTTTGAGGTCATTGTCGGGATGGATTAGTTGGGGAAGTATAAGGTAAATATAGATTTCCATCAAAATAAAGTATCTTTAAGGGTTCCTATAGAGGCTAGGGGTCATAGCGGGGGTTGGGTGTGAAGCCTAAAGTGAACTTGATTGCGGCCATTACCTTGAAGTCATACATGAGGAAGGGCTACCCGGTGATTTTGTGTCAAGTGAGAGATACCAGAGTGGAAGAACTAGCACCAGATCAGATTGAGGTGCTGAGCGAGTTTATAGATGTATTCCCGGATGAAATACCGGGATTACCGCCGAAGAGGGATAATGATTTCACCTTGGAGTTGAAGCCGGGTACGAGACCGATTTCTAAGGCCTCGTATCGCATGAGACCGAATGAGCTTGAGAAGTTGAAGAAGCAGTTGGATGATTTGTTAGACAAGGAGTATATTAGACCTAGTGTATCACCGTGGGGTGCGCTGGTGTTATTTGTAAAGAAAAAGGATGGTAGTTTACGGTTATGCATTGATTACCGTGAATTGAACCATGTGACGGTGAAGAATAGGTATCCATTACCTAGGATTGATGATTTGTTCGATCAGTTGAGTGGAGCTGGGGTATTTTCGAAGATTGATTTGTGGTCGGTTTATCATCAACTGAGGATAAAGGATAGTTATATTCCGAAGACGGCGTTTTGTTCGAGGTATGGGCATTATGAGTATGTGGTGATGCCGTTTGGGTTAACTAATGCACTAGTGGTATTCATGGATCTTATGACCGGATCTTCAGTCCATATCTCGACACGTTCATGGTGTTGTTCATTGACGACATCTTGGTCTATTCTAAGACTAAGGAGGAGCATGCGGAGCACCTAAGGTTAGTGTTGCAGATTCCGAGGGACAACAAGTTGTATTGCTAAGTTGTCTAATTGTGAGTTTTGGCTAGAGAAGGTGGCATTCTTGGGTCACATTATATCAAAAGAAGCTAGGAGTGATGGTTGATAGTTGATCCTAGTAAGATTGAGGCGGTGTCTAACTGGGAGGAACTAAATAATGTAGCCGAGGTGAGAAGTTTCTTGGGTTTAGCTGACTATTATAAGAGGTTCGTGGAGGACTTTTCAAAGATTGTTAGACCTATGACGACATTAATGAGGAAGGAGAACAAGTTTTGATGGAATGAGAACTGTGATACGACGTTCCAAACCTTAAAGAAACGTTTGACCACATCTCCTGTCTTAGCTTTACCTGATGGGAGTGATAAATTTGAAGTATATACGGATGCGTCGAAGTGTGTATTGGGTTATGTGTTGATGCAGAATGGGAAGGTGATAGCTTATGATTCGAGGTAGTTGATGTACTATGAGAAGCATTACCCTACTCATGACCTAGAGTTGAGTGTTGTGGTGTTCGCATTAAATATTTGGAGGCATTATTTGTATGGGGCTACTTTAAGGTGTTTTCAGACCACAAGAGTTTGAAATACATCTATACCCAGAATAGGTTGAACATGAGGCAGCGGCGGTGGATAGAGGTAATTGGGGATTATTACATGGAGGTTTTCTATCATAAGGGGAAAGCTAATGATGTTGCTGATGCTTTGAGCCGGAAGAGTGTACATTTATTGTGCACTGCGATGTCCTTGATGCGTTTGAGGGATGAAGTAGCGAAGATGGGGATCCATATGACTCAAAAGGGGGAAGCTACTAGTGATTTGATGATTGAGTCGGAATTGTATGACGACATTAAGAGAAAGCAATTAGGAGATCCTAAGATTCAGCTGTGGAAGAAATGGGTAGAGAAGGGTACTAATCCTAGATTCTCGATCCATGTAGATGGAAGTTTTAGATTTCAGGGTCGATGGTGTGTGCCAAATGATCTTGAGTTAAGAAAGGTGATTATAACTGAGGCTCAATGGACTCCCTATTCGGTTCATCCGGAAGGGGATAACTTGTATAAGGATCTAAAGAAGACGTTCTGGTGGCCGGGAATGAAGAAAGATGTTGCTGAATATGTAGCCAGATGTTTGACATGTCAGCGAGTTAAAGGGGAACAGCGAAGACCGCAGGGTAAGATTCAGTCTCTTGAGGTTCCGGAGTGGAAATAGGAGTCTATTTCCATAGATTTTGTGGTCGGACTTCCGAGGTCACAGAAGGGGAATAATATTATTTGGGTGATTGTGGATCGGTTGACCAAGTAAGCTCATTTCATTCTTATGAAGGATACTTGGAGCAAGATTGAGCTAGCTTTGGCTTATAGGAAGCACGTGACGAAGCTGCATGGAGTGCCTAGTTACATTGTGTATTACCGTCATTCGACATTCATTTCTCGCTTTTGGAAAGAATTGCAAGAGCTTTTGGGGATAACATTGAAGATGAGTAAAGATTTTTATCCTGCGACGGATGGTCTAACGGAGAGACCGATCAAGACCTTGGAGGATATGTTGAGGGCATGTGTGCTATCTTTTAGTGGGAGCTGGGATGATAAGCTGGATCTGATTAAGTTCTCTTAGAACAACAATTATCATGCTAGCATTGGGATGGCAACATTTGAAGCTGTGTATGGGAAAAGATGCATGGGTCTAGTGTGCTAGGATGATAGTTCTGAGACGGTGATTCTTGGAACACAGATGGTTCAAGACATGATTGAGCAAGTGAAACTGATTCGACAGAAGATGAAAGCAGCGCAGGATCGTCAGAAGATCTATGCAGATCTACATCGTTAGGATATTGAGTTCCATGCGGGTGACAAAGTCCTTTTGAGGGTGTCACCTATGCGTGGGTAGATGAGATTTGGGAAGAGGGGCAAGCTGAGCCAGAAATTTATTGGTCCTTATGAGATTTTGGATCGGATTGAAGACGTGGCATACCGTCTAGCCTTACTACCTACTCTTGACCGGGTCCATAATGTGTTTCATGTGTCGCAGCTGCGGAAGTATGTGAGTGACCCGTCCCATATACTCGAGGCTGAAACCATTGAGATGGACGAGGCACTTACTTATGTTGAGGTGCCAAAGGAGATCTTGGATCAAAAGGTGCTCAAGACAAAAAATGGTGAGACAACTCTACTAAGGGGGTGTTTGGTTGGAGCTTTTGGAATGGATCCATTCCAATGTTTGGTTGGAGCATTTTGGAATGGAGTTAGATACCTAATGGATTCTAACTCCATTCCAACCCCTTGTAATCCCATACCCACTTCTCCCCCCAAGTTTCTAAATCCATTCCACCCAACACACTATTATTTCTCATTCCTAGATTGAACCAAACAACTATAAACATGTATGGGAATCTAACTCCATACCTCTTTGGAGTTAGAATCCATTCCAATCCATTCCGAATGTTTGAACCAAACGACCCCTAAAGGTGTTATGGTCTAACCATAAGGTGGAAGAAGGTACTTGGGAACCTGAAGCTGCCACGAGAGAGCGGTATCCGCACCTCTTTGAGGAGGTATGTTTGGTTACAGAGACATAACCTTGTTCTTTAAGCAAGGCAAGAGATAAATGCGTTATGTTTTGGTAGTCTTAGTTTCCTTGTGTTTAGTATTTTTGTGGTAGTAGTGGGTTATGTTAGTCTTATGGTTGGTAATGGATAGTATGTCTATATTCTTGTGTTTGGGATGTTGGGAGTTTCATAGTCATAAAACTTGGTTTGTAGTACATGTGTTGTCTTGTGCTGTATTTCGGGGTAGGAGTATGAGTTGTGAACTTCGAGAACGAAATTCGTTCTTAAGGAGGGAAGACTTTGATACTCCGTATTTCTGAGTACCTTGTATACTCGCTCACTTGACCGAGCGTCTTGTGAACTCGGCCGAGCAGAGTGTATTCGGCCGAGTGTGGTTCGTGTGTTAGTTAAGCAGCCTTCTACCTATTTGGCACTCGGCCGAGTGTAATGTGCATTAGACCGAGTGCTTCTTTCACTCGACCGAGTGCACCGATCTGCGATATTTAATCAGACGGTTTGATTAAATTTTCTTAAAAGGTATTAACGCATAACTTCGTCAGTTTATAATTCTTAATAAAAACCTAAACTTTCTAAACTCGCTCCAAATCTCTCAGGCAGTTTTAATCATTCCAACCCGGATCGGATTGCTTCTTGTCTTGTTGATTTCAGTTGGTAAGTAATTCCTCTATATGATTTATTGTTATTAATGGTATTGAAATCCTAATTGAACTGGAGGAAAAGGGAAAAAGGGTTAGTATTAACTATATGATTATTACATGTTTAGGTGGAGACTTTGTAAAAGAGGACTTTTGATTCCTTGCTTGTGATTACTTGCGGATTTGCTAGAAAAGTAGGGTTTCCCTACTCAGTACCTTATATTTTAATAATTGTGATGAGATGTGTTACTGTGATGTTGTTATATGTTGATGATGATGATGAAGTTTGGGTTTGGAGTGGTTGCTTGGTTACTGTTTTGGTGGTTCGCCGGGAGATAGACCACACCCCGAGTTCGCCTCTCGTAGCTCTCCCGCTGAGAGGGGGACGTGCACATTAATATTCTATGAACTCTTACTGCGGTGAGAGGGGCTTGATGTCTAGTGCTGCGGTCTGACATTAATAGGTGGAACCACGGTCATATCTGCAGTCTAACACTGGCAGGGGTTACCGCTGCGGTAGTAGCTTAGTTACTCGTGTATTGTGGTGCTGTTGTCCGTTGGTTACTTTTTGGTGATGTTGTTTTTGTTTTTGTCTTATGCGTTGATCGATGTGATGGTACTGAGCCCGTTAATATTCTCTAAACTGTTGTGATCCATTGGGTGAATGTTGAGCATGTGTCTAGCATGTAATTGAATGAGCTCGCATTGGAGATGGGATGGGACCGCCGCTGACGAGTATTAGTTTACGCTGTCAATTAGATTATCTTGGACTTTTACTTTGTTAATTTTAGTTTGGAGTATTGTTATTTGAAACAGTTTCAGTTGGTTTGAGACAGTGTAATTTTAATTTAAACTATTAATTAACAAGTATTGTTTCACTGTTGTCTATTTGATATGTACTACCTCGGGCAACCGAGATGGGAGCATCCCGATGTTCTAAGGAGGTATTTTAAGACTCTTTGGTATATAAGGGTGTTACAACCCCAATCCATGGGGATGCGTGATAACATAAATAAAGACAAAAGAAAGGATAAAATCGAATTAGTTGCGTCCCCGATCAGGACTCCCAACTCGATAGGGGTTGCATTATCTAGGCGTTTAGACTCGTCCTCGACACCTCTTAACTCGACTGTATTTCTCATTAGTACGCGTGCCTAAGCGTTGGGCATCTACTATGAAAAGAGGAGTTTCCAATCTTTGTAAATCATCCCTACTATATATTTCATATCTTATAATTCTTAGTTTAGTTTATATTTAGCATTTCAGTTTTTAGTCTTTGTAATCAACACTTGGGTTAGTAATATTGAAGCTTTTCTGTAGTTCTTTGCAGTTTATTTTATGTCCATTTCAAGTTTGTACTCTATTAAGTAATCCTTGCTCTTTTATTATTCATTATAGTTTTATATTATTGGTCAACGTTTTCTATATAAGTTAGTCTATCTTATATATATATATATATATATATATATATATAATTAGGATCTCGTGCGAACTATAAGTTCAGTGCGAATTGTACGAACCATGTATCTAGATCAACAATTACTCAACAGAACAAGGCCCATGCCTATCAATAACCAACACAAGGCCCAATGTTCTCACAACCCATCTAAACTTTTAGCGAACCCTAATCTTCCAACACCTATATGCACTACCAATATAGCCGCCGGCTACCACGCATCAGCAGTGGTCATCGACCAGCTCGACGGACCAAATACGCCGGCGATACTCCAGTGAACCCAACCTTATCCTCCGTCCTCTCTTATCCTAAATCACGGACCACCACCTATCGCATCCGGCCATCCAAGCTTGCCATTGTGGCGGCGTAATTTTAACAACAAGATATATCATCGCCGGAGTCGTTAACATAAGAGGTTGCTGCCAGCGACGATTTAGGGCGGGGGTCGTCGTCGTCGTCTGAGTTGTTGTTTGTGGTGGGGCTGGTTCCGGGGAATGCGCGAATTCAGTGACGGAGTTATGCGATTCGTGGTGGTTTTGGTGGTGATTTCGGGTGGTTGATGGTTCTTGATAAAGATTGGATTATGGTTGATAAAGGTCAGACCTTCGGTAAAGTGGACCTCCGGTGGTCGGAGGAGGCATTGGTAGTGGTTATCAACATGGTATGGATGACCGACGGTAGTGAGATGTGGTTGTGGGGTGGTGGGATGATGTGTGGTACTGGTCGTGGTGATTAGTGGTGGTGTTGTATGTGGTGGCTGTGAGGGTGAGGTAATGTCTGGCGGGTCTAACAGTGGTGTTGGTGTTGGTGTTGGTGTTGGTGTTGGTGTTGGTGGTGGTGGCGGGAGTGACAGCGGTGGATACAAATAATACCACCCCATATACATTTGGTATTTCTATTGGATACACATTGTATTACTACTAGATACATGTGTATCCAGTACTATTACCATGTGTATCCGGTAGTAATATCACGTGTATCTGGGGTAGTTCGTAAAGTTCCTACCGAACTTAAGTTCGCACGGGAACCCGCCCCTATATATATATATATATATAGGGGCGGGTTAAATTCGCACGGGAACCCGCCCCTATATATATATATATATATATATATATATATATAGAGAGAGAGAGAGAGAGAGAGAGAGAGAGAGAGAGAGAGAGAAGATCAATTGACTCCACCCTTAACCATAGAGTCCTTGAGTTCTCTTTTAGACCATTGGATGAGGAAGATGGATGGCTGAGATTGGTGCTCCCAAAAATGGATTAATGGACTAATTTTCCACTCTCTCATCTTTACTAATTAACCACTAATCCCACCCTAATTCAATATATAACATTTTCCACTCAACTACTTCTCTCTCATCCCACAAAATATCATTCCTCCATCTCTCTCTAAAACCCAAATAATTCATAACCCAAATATTCTTTTCTTCTCACTTCCTCTCACTCACCAACAAACACCCACCCACTACCACCCACCCGACACTGCCCCTGTCAACACCCCCCACCAACTAAGCCCAGCACCACCACCACCTAGCCCACCACTACGACCACCTAGCCCACCACAATCAGCCGCCACCCTCTCCCCAGAAACCCCGACACCATCCTCCACACCGTACTCCCGTCGCTGCCACCCAATAACCCCCTCCATTCTCTTTCATTTCTTTCAGATCTGAAAAAAACCACTATGTGTGCCGCCTCTCCCTCTTATTCCTTCGTCGCCATCGCCTTCCTCCGTCGCCTCTCCATGCCTCCCTCATATTCTCCTTTTTTTTGTTCTTGTTTGTGGCAGCCCACAACCACCGTGCGACACCCCACCCTCAACAACTCACAACCACACGGCTAGAAGAGTAAGGAGAGTAAGGATGTTAGGGTGTCAGGGAGGATGTTGGGGTCAGAAGAGTAAGGAGAGAAGGACATGCGGGGGCGGTGGTGGAGCTGGCGGGCGGTTGGAGGGTGGGGTGGCTGTCGTCCTTGTTTGTTTGTTTTTTTTCTTTATTCCTATTAGATCTAGTAATTTATTGTTTGTTTGTTTTTTTTTCTATTTTATCTCGTTTTTTATTGTTTTTTTTTCTTTCTTCCTTTTAGTTCCAGATCTAGTTATTGTGGTATTTTTAGATCCGATAAAGTGTGTCCAATGTCAATGGCCTTTATTAAAATAACACATATTCTATATTAAAGTTACCCAGCTTATTTATTAAAGTAACATATATCTTCTATTAAAGTAACACACATTATATTTATTAAAGTAATACAAAATGACCTTAAAAGTTTCATTTGTAAGTATTATATATATATATATATATATATATATATATAGATATTTTATTCCTTTAGATCTGAAGAAGAGTTATATATGTTATTCTGATTTTTTTTTGTTATTTTGGGTTTCTTTCAAAATCTTAAAAAAGGATGTAGTAACGCAAATTAAAGCTACACATTTTGTTTATTAAAGTCACATATATCGTATATTAAAGTAACATACTTTATTTATTAAAGTAACGCAAATGACCTTAAAATTACACTCGTTGGTGTCAGATCTGTTTTTTTGTGTCTTTTTTAATCTATTTTTTAGATTTGTTGGTGCCAGATCTACTTTTTTATGGGTATGGGTAAGTGATGGAAGATGGTGGTGGTGTTTGACGGTGGAAGGACTACATTTACACTGATAGAGAATCAAAGTTACACTTATAAAGGACTAAAGTAACACTCATAAAAGACTAAAGTAACACTTATAAAGGACTAAAGTTACATTCATAAAGGATTAAAGTTACACTCATAAAGGACTAAAGTTACCTGTAATAAAATTCAAAATTTTCAATCCAAAATGACCTAAAAATTAATAAAGTTACACTTGTAAAATGTTAGAGTTATACTCATAAAGCACTAAAGTTACACTCGTAAAATGTTAAAATTATATAAATTCGAATTTATATTACCAAAACCGTCTTAAAAAATTAAAGTTACACTCTAAAGTATTACAGTTACACTCGAAAATCATCATAGTTACATTCGTAAAATGTTAAAATTATATATATTCCAGTTTTTATGTACAAAACCGCCTTAAAAAATCAAAGATACACTTTCAAATATTAGAGTTATACTGTGACAACCCTCGCGAATGCGGAAATAAAACATAACAAGCATGTGAATTATATAGCGGAAAATACGGTGTTTTTAAAACTTTTTACATGCAAGATAGAAATACGAGGAATGTCAAATAAATACAAACTAAAATAGAATATACTACAAAGAGACGTAGTCTCTCAAAATGTATCCAACATCCAAGTTATTAGCAAACTAGCTAAACAACGTCTAGAGGTGATTCATCCAGGCCAACGCCCGCTAGCTCACACCCGAACCCAAAATACCACAAGCAAAAAAGCCATCCAATCAAGCAACCTGTTCATCCATGAAAAACATGAACGCCACAATCAGTGGGGAGTAACTCCGGGTTCTCTCAGCCATATCACATTAAACGTACATAAAAGGAAATACAAAAGTAGAAGCATGCATATATAGATATACATGTGAAATAATATAAGGATAGATAGGCAATACAATGCATAAAGATATCGATACATTTGAGTAAAAAACCGTAACCATCATGCTATAGATAGACACGGGGAAGACACTCTTAGGCAACCGAATAGACTCACTAGGGCTTGCATCTCACCGTTAGCGGTATAAGTTTGATAAGATTGAGACTCGACAAACAAACCATGCCAAGTCATGTGAAGATCATAAGTAATCCATCATATAATCACCCATTCAAACGTACCAATACATTGACGACATCTCTCACGGTAAATGAAACGCACTAGCACCGTGTACATGGCAAGTATGACTAAAAGGCATCCACGAGATCAGCATTTCCCTGAACGCATACACGATTCAATTCATTTCGTATATGTGGACTAATTTTCTCCTGGTAGAACGACGATAATAATACGGTCCTAGTCTAAATCTGGCCAGACTCCCGGAATCCCATTTTCCGGTTCGACATGCGATAAACATTTCGCATCCAAGACTCGGTCAATCAAAGACGCCGAGTACCCCAAATTCGGTCGATATAATTCACGAAAGAGGCAGAAAAGAGCTCAAGCCTCATAACAAGCGGTACGCTACATGCAAATAACACCACCTCGCCAGTACACAACATTTGACGGCCGGGTCGATCAACGCAATGCGTTCAACTCCCAACAACGTCGTCGTATGCCCACTAACACATGCATTTAAGCAGTAGGATACCTCTCCGTTCCGACATTCCAGCCTTACGAACGTGAAGGTGCCAA
>JAIUZE010029206.1:0-11547 GCA_022085475.1 Heliosperma pusillum | reverse complement strand
CTGGGAGAACTCGGAATTACTCCCCACTGACTGTGGCTTCCGTGTTTATATTTAATGCGGTTGGCAGGTTTGTGATGCATACTTGGGTACATTGACGAGCTAGCGAGCGAAGTATTTACCTTGGACCTATATTCGGTTCTTAGGATTGTACATTATTATACACTCTTTTATTTCCGTATTTATACGGGAGATATGTCTCCCGTTTTGGATATTTCTTATGTATAATATTATTTCCTTTTTATTATGAACCTTTTTATTTAAGACACCTTTGTTATGATGAATATATTTAATAGTAGGTTCCGGTTTTAAAATTTACCGATTTTCACTAAAGTGAACCTATTAGAAACGTATTCTCATCTTTTATTTATTTAAATTAATTTTTTATCTTTCCGCAAATTTGAGGGTGTCACAGGAAAGGCTTGCTTAGAATTGATAGATGACTTTTAAGAGGACGAGAGTTAATTAGGAAAATCCCTAGGGTGGTTTGAGACCGAGAGGAGAAAACCATTGCCCTTCTCATTGACAGATTGTTTGAGTTAGTTGACCTGTAGATGCCGATATTGCAGTAGACCGAATCCTAGCATATTTCCCTTTATCTGATTTATTTCGTGTTAATCTCTACCTTTATTTCTCTTCCTTTAACTCTTATTTAGTTTAGTTTAAAACCAAATCAAAACCCCCAGACTGTGACTGACAGACTTAGATTACAGTTAGTTAATTTCCTCCCTGTGGAGATCGACCCTACTTCCGCTATCTTCTTTAGTTAGTAGACATAGGCTTTTATTTTTCGTGTATAACGACTCGCATCAATAACTTTGGCTAAGTTGTTATGTTCTTGCGATCAAAGTTGCTAAAACTTTGGGAGTGATTTGTTGAGAGGGAACCATACTTAGTCACTATGTTAAGAGGAAATCATAAGAGACTTGTCATCATCAAAAAGGGGGAATTTGTTGGACCTATTTTATAGTTTTGATAATGACATGTGTTTACTTGATAATGTGCTTTACTTGATATATCATATGCGTGTAATTGTGTGCTTTAGTCTTATTATAGCTAGCAACAATTATGAGAAGGAAGATCAAAGTTATAAGAACTTCAGGCATAACTTTGACAAGTTCTGTGAGACAAAGTTATAACAACCTTAGGAATAACTTTGGAAGTTTACATGGAAGTTATAGCTACTCAGTCCTAACTTTAAAGAAAAACGTTTCAAGCAAGATCTACCTCAAATAACACAAGACTCAAGATGGAGGGTCTTTGTGATCAAGATGAAGAGATGATCTGTATACTGAAGATCTTTGTGAAGATTAGATAGTATAGGTCATCATTCGGTAACTATTCCATTCAAGTGATTTTTAAGTTCAGAGTTATAGCTTGAGCCTATAACTTTGGATGATAAATGTTGATGCATGATTTTGGAAATAAAATGTTTTAAAAGTTTTCAAAAGTGAAAGAGTATTTTAATATTTATCAAAGGTTTTAATAGAGAATATATTTATGAGATTCTATTGGTTAGTAATACAACTTATGGGTTGTCATGCTATCTAGGATTTCTAATATATTCTATCTCAATTTGTTGTTAACCTAATAAGCCCACCTAGGGTTTGAACCACCTAGGGTTTCGTGTAAACCTAGGTTTGTGACTCCTAGGGTTGCGTGCCTCCTAGGGTTTCGTGTAGATGGAAGAATCCGGCCTCCATAGGCTTGTTTCCTTTGTTTACCTTAATCTAGGATTCTATTATATCTTTACAACAATATTTTGAGATATTAAAGATAAATATATTTCTATAAGATAAACCAAACAATTTTTTGAGATAAAGATATTTCTAAAAGATAAATAAATATTATTTTAAGATATTAAAGATAAATATATTTCTTAAATATTAAGCTAGGGTTTTAGATCTACTATGCTTCTATTACTATAAATACTCCTTCACATCTCAAGCTTGAAACACTTGAAATACACAAGCATCACACGACACGCATACTACTTGTGATAATTTTCCAAAATCGTTTTAAAGCAAACCTTTGAGCAAAATATTTATTATTTTTAGTGTTTGTTTTTCAAAAGAGTCGTGCATCAATCTTTATCAATCGCTCGCGTGAAATACGTTATTGGATAATAGTACATCACTTAATATTACAATTCTTTAACGAGAATCTGTGTGAGTTATATTGTACTTTCTTATTAACGTAAGATAGCATAGAGTAGTTAGCGATACTCATCTTGAGTTATAATTATAGTGTTGATTATACGAGTGGGTTGATAATTTTTGTAATCCGTAGAAAGGTACTAAGAATTATTAATCGAGAATAGTGGACGTAGGTTTCAACGTGTGAAACTGAACCACTTTAAATATCCGTGTGCCTCTCTCTACTCTCTTTACTTTTCGTTATTTCATTATTTACGCTTACTTTGATTAATTAATTAGTTCGAGAATAGTGGACGTAGGTTTCAACGTGTGAAACGTGGGGCTAGGTTTTAATACTCAATTCACCCCCCCTCTTTCGTATTCGATCAATAGACTCTACAATGGTTGTGGTGGTCTTGGCCACAAGAAAGTTGTGTGTCCACCTGCAATAGGGGGTAAGGGTTATCAACCTTGGTTCCAGCGGAGTTATTCTCATAGTGCGGCAAGTAATCGACCTGCGGGGTCATGGAACCGGCAAGGGAATCAAAGTGATACCGGCGGTGGCTATAACCGCAATGGAGAGAACTACCAGTGGAAGAAAAATAATGGGAACCAGAGTTCGGCATCAAAGACTGTGGCATCTACTAGCACAGTGTAAGGAGGTCAGAAGAACAGTGGCAAACTGTTCATGATGGATAAGCAAGCGGCAGAAAATGATTCTCTAATGGTTACTGGTACTTTTCTTGTCAATCATTCCAACCTTCGTTCTATTTGATTCAAGGGCAACCCATTCTTTTGTTTCTAAGAGTCATGTTATGTTGTTAGGGCTTAGGGATAGCGAGTCTGTAAAGGATGAGGTGTTCATACCTTCTGGGAAGTGAGTGTCTTGTAATAAGTTATTCAATGGTGTGTCTAAGGTAGTGGGGGAGGTAGACTTTCATGTTAATTTGTTTGAGTTTTTTTGAGATGGGTTTGAGGTTATTGTCGGGATGGATTGGCTGGGGAAATATAAGGCAAATATAGATTTCCATTAAAAGAAAGTGTTGTTAAGGGGTCCTAAGGGGGATAGAGTGTCGTACCGAGGCTTTATTGTTAAGCCTAAGGTGAAGTTGATTGCGGCTATTACCTTGAAGTTGTACCTGAGGAACGGCTACCCGATGATCTTGTGCCATGTGAGAGATACCAGAGTTGAGGAGCCAAAAGCAGACCAGGTTGAAGTGGTGAGTGAGTTTGTTGATGTCTTTCCGGAGGAGATACCGGGATTACCTCCTAAGAGGGATATTGATTTCAGCTTGGAATTGAAGCCGAGTACGAGATCAATTTCTAAGTCCCTGTATCGCATGGCACCGAAGGATCTTGAGGAATTAAAGAAGCAGTTGAATGAATTGTTACAAAATGGATACATTAGACCTAGTGTATCGATGTGGGGTGCGCCGATGTTGTTTGTGAAGAAGAAAGATGGTAGTTTACGGTTATGCATTGATTACTGTGAAAATGAACCGTGTGACGGTGAAGAATAGGTATCCATTACCTAGGATTGACGATTTGTTCGACCAGTTGAGTGGAGCCAGAGTGTTCTCAAAGATAGATTTGCGGTCGGATTTATCTTCAGCTGAGGATAAAGGATGGTGACATTCAGAAGATGACTTTTCGTTCGAGGTATGGGAATTATAGTATGTGGTGATGGCGTTTGGGTTGACTAATGCACCAGTGGTATTCATGGACCTTATGAACCGGATCTTCAGTCCATATCTGGACACGCTCGTGGTGGTCTTCATTGACGATAACTTGGTATATTCTAATATTAAAGAGGAGCATTCAGAGCGTCTAAGGATTCTGTTGCAGAATTTAAAGGACAACCAGTTGTATACTAAGTTTTCTAAGTGTGAGTTTGGCTGGAGAAGGTGGCGTTCTTGGGGCACATCATATCAAAGGAAGGGGTGATGGTAGATCCTAGTAAGATTAAAGCATTGTCTAACTGGGAAGCACCGAAGAATGTGGCTGAGGTGAGGAGTTTCTTGGGTTTTGTTGGTTATTATAGGAGGTTAATGAAGTACTTCTCAAAGATTGCTAGACCTATTACGGCATTGACGAGGAAGGAGAACAAGTTTCGCTAGGATGAGGATATTGAGACGGAGTTTGAAACCTTACAGGAGCGTTTGACCACAGCTCCTGTCTTAGCATTATATGATGGGAGTGATAATTTTGAGGTTTATACGGATGCGTGAAAGTGTGGGTTGGGTTTTGTGATGATGCAAAATGGGACGGTTATAGCTTATGCTTCAAGGCATTTGAAGACTTATGAGGAGAACTACCCTACTCATGATCTGGAGTTGGGTGCTGTGGTGTTCGCATTGAAGATTTGGAGGCATTACTTGTATGAGGACATCTTTAAGGTGTTTTCAGACCATAAGAGTTTGAAGTACATCTATATCCAGAAGAAGTTGTATATGAGGCAGCGGAGATGGATGGAGCTGATCAGGGATTATGATATGAAAATTATCTACCATGAGGGGAAGGCTAATATTGTTGATGATGCTTTGAGCCGGAAGAGTGAACATTCCTTGTGCACTGCGATGACGTTAATGTGATTGAGGGATGAAGTAGCAAAGATGGGGATCCATGTGATTTGAAAGGAAGAATCTACTAGTGATTTGACAATTGAGCCGGAATTGTATGACGGCATTAAGAGCAAACAATTGGAGGATACTAAGATTTAGCTGTGGAGGAAACAGGTGGAAGAGGGAACTCATCCTAGATTTTTAATTCATGCAGATGTAAGTGTCGGATTTGAGGGTCGATAGTGTGTGCCGAAAGATCTTGAGTTAAGAATGGTGATTATGACTGAGGCTCATTGTACTCCCTATTCGGTTCATCCGGTGTGGATAAGTTGTACAAAGATCTAAAGAAGACTTTCTGGTGGCCGGGAGTGAATAAAGATGTTCCTAATTTTGTGGCGACATGTTTGACATGCCAGCGGGTTAAAGAGGAGCAGCGAAGAGTGCAGGGTAAGATTCAGTCTCTTGAGGTTCCGGAGTGGAAATGGGAGTCTATATCCATGGATTTTGTGGTAGCACTTCCGAGATCGCAGAAAGCGCATAATATGATTTGGGTGATTGTGGATCGGTTGGCCACGTCAGCTCATTTCATTCCTATGAAGGATACTTGGAGCAAGATGGAGCTACCTTTTGCTTATAGGAAGCATGTCGTGAAGCTGAATGGAGTGCCTAGCGACATTGTGTCTGATCCTGATGCGAGGTTTATTTCGCGATTCTAGAAGGAATTGCAAGAGCTTATAGGGACAACATTGAAGATGAGTACATCTTTTCATCCTGCGACGGATGGTCAGACAAAGAGAACGATCAAGACTTGGAGGATATGTTGAGATTTTGTGTGTTATCTTCTGGTGGGAGCTGGGAAGATAAGCTGGATTTGATAGAGTTTTCATACAACAATAGTTATCATGCTAGTATTGGGATCGCACCATTCGAGGCTTTGTATAGGAGGAGATGCAGGATTCCAGTGTGTTGGGATGATAGTTTTGAGGCAGTGATTCTTGGACCACAGATGGTTCAGGGCATGATCGAGCAAGTGAAATTGATTCGACAGAAGATGAAAGCAGCGCATGATGGTCAAAAGAGTTATGTAGATCTTTATCGTCGAGATGTCGAGTTTAAAGTGGGTGACAAAGTTCTTCTCAAAGTGTCACCTATACGTGGGGTGATGAGATTTGGGAAGAGGGGAAAGCTGAGCCAGAAGTTTATTAGTCTTAATGAGATTTTGGATCGGATCGGAGAGGTGGCATACCGTTTAGCCTTACCACCTGCTCTTAACCGGGTCCACAATGTGTTTCAAGTGTCGCAGCTGCGAAACTATGTGAGTGATCCGTCTCACGTTCTAGAGGCTGAGACCATTGAGATTGATGAGGCACTTACCTATGTTGAGGTGCCAAAGGAGATCTTGAATCGAAAAGTGCGCAAGACTAGGAATGGAGAGACAACTCTACTAAAGGTGTTATGGTCTAACCATAACGTGGAAGAAGCTACTTGGGAACCTGACGCTGCCATGAGGGAGTGGTACCCGCATCATTTTGAGGAGGTATGTTCGTTTACGAGGTCGTAACGTTGTTCTTAAGGGGGGGAGATAAATGCATTATGTTTTGATTGTTTAGCTATCTTTGGTTAGTATGTAGTAGTAATACTAGTGGCTTGTGTTGGTCTTATTGTGATATGTTGTAGTTAGGTAGAGGTTATAGAGTTGACTTTGTTGTGTACAAGTTATTGTCTTGTGCTCATGATGTTTTTAGTTGTTGGCTCCTGTTAATGGTTGTAGAAAGAGTATGAGTTGTGAATTTCGAAGACGAAGTTCGTTCTGAAAGAGGGAAGACTGTAATACTCCGTATTTTGAGTACTATGTACTCAGTCGAGCAGAGGTAACTCGACCTAGTGTGTTGGGTACTCGGTCGAGTAGGATGCGTGTGTCATATAGGCAGTCGTCTGCCTAGTTGGAACTTGTCGGAGTGTTAGTGCACTCGACCTAGTGCGGTGCACTCGACCAATTGCGGTGTACTCGACCGAGTGCGGTGTACTCGACCAAGTGCTTCTTGCACTCAACCGAGTATACGGGTCTGCAAGATTATTTTGGACGGTTTGATTAAAGATTATTAAGATGTTTTAAAACATAATTTCATTAGTTTACGTTTCATAATCTAATATTCAAAATTTTCTCAAAACCTCTCAAGCATCCTTAATCATTTATGATTATTTTATTTACTATGCATTGAAACCCTAATTGAATTGGGGGAAAAGGGAAGAAGGGTTAGCATTTAATTTCATGTTTAGGGGGAGACTTATTAGAGGAATATTTCTAGTGATTCCTTAGTTGTGATTTGATGCGGATTTGCAAAAAGGTGGGATTTCCTGCTCAGTATTTTATATGTAAATCTTTGTCATCAGATGTGTGACTTGTTGATAGTGGTATTGGTTATTATTGTAATGATGATGATGGTTATTATTGTGATGACGATGGTGGTTACTATGGTGGTGATGATGGTGTTTGGATTGGAGTTGGAGTTGTGATACTTCGTTACCATCTTGGTG
Organism: Heliosperma pusillum; assembly: GCA_022085475.1. Classification (NCBI taxonomy): domain Eukaryota; kingdom Viridiplantae; phylum Streptophyta; class Magnoliopsida; order Caryophyllales; family Caryophyllaceae; genus Heliosperma; species Heliosperma pusillum. The sequence goes on along the minus strand of JAIUZE010029206.1, from coordinate 4,316 downwards.
GTCCGCCGGGAGACGGACCACACCCCGAGTTCGCCTCTCGTAGCTCTCCCACTGTGAGAGGGATGTCTTTATTAATGTTCTAGGAACCTCGCCGCGGTGAGATGGAATTTCGATGCCCAGTGCTGCGGTCTAGGATCAATAGGTGGTTTTCAGTTCATGGTGGTAGCTTGATGTTGCTGAGGTCACCGCTGCGGTGGGCCTCTGATTTTTGTTACTGTGATGATTACTTTGTTGTCTTGTACATTGATCGGCTTATGGAGTACTGACCCCGTATTGTTTTCTAAAACTGATGTAGTCCATTGGGATTGGTGAGCAGGTGTTCAATAGGTAATTCAGTGAGCTTGCGTTAAGGAGTTGATGGGATTGCCGCTGTCGAGTCTTAGCTTCCGCATTGATGATTAGAATCTTAGACATTAAATTCATTGTCTTTATTTTATCAGTTGGATTATTGTTATGACGGCGTGTCGTCTGGATTTGGAATTGTGTAACTCGATTTAAATTTTTGATTTAGTAAGTATGTTCTTTTATGGTTTATTTGATATGTACTACCTCGGGCAACCGAGATGGTAGCATCCCAATGTACTAAGGAGGTCTTGTAAGGCTCTTTGGTATATTGAGGTGTTATAATGAGTCCCTCACTCAATCAAGTACCTAGGTCACTAAGTCGAGTTTCCTCTACTCGGTCGAGTACCTACAATACTCGCTCTAGTAAGCACCCAATAAACACGAAATCAACCAAATCAATACTAAATCATATCAAACATCATCCAAATCCAATTATCGCGCCAAACCAACATATACAACTCTCCCAAAGACTCATAAATACTCCATAACCACTGTATAGACAAGATTACCACATTTCCTTATCAACTCACTTCCAATATTACAAAGGCAAACAATAGCACATTCCAAACAACATATGCCTCACATAGGAACAATACAATATTGTTCACCATCCTAGGCCTACCCTCGTTAAGTGACTGGTTTAAGAATGAGAGGGTTTTACTGCCATTAGAGACTTCTCCCCAATTTTAGCAATCTGGCTCCAATCAACTCATCTCGCGTTCATTTTAGTTAGACATCCTATGTTAATTAGGTTCATAGGTTTAAGTTCCAAGTTCGTCGCTCTAATACCACTTTGAAACACCTTGCCTTACTCGGGAGCCTTTAGGCAAGATCGTCCCGAGCAAGGGGAGGTGTCACGCCCCGGTTTCCCGAGGTAGAATGTAGAGCTGTGCATGGGCCGTCCCACCCATTAAGGCCGGCCGTCCGACCCGCTTCTTTCGCGGGCTTGGACATGTATTTTTTTTACCCGAAAAAATAAGAGGGCGGGTCAAGCCAGGTCCGCCAAGCTATATGGGCAGGTATGGACAATAAGAAAACCCCGTGGGCCGGCCCGTTTACTATTTAAATCATTTCCTTTAATTCTTAAAAATGACATTTTTAATGAAAATTGTTATCACTTTATAGGGATATGGAATACGAAATTAATAATTTGTAAAACATAATGAGTAGACTATAAAAGTTAAAATATAACGGAATTATTTTTATATTTTAATTAATCAAACGTCTAAATTAAATTAATGTTCAAACACTAATAATGTAAATCAAGACAATTGTTTGATAAATTATAATTAATTATTTTAATTATTATTTTTAAATTAATAAAATTGGTTTTATTTATAATTGTGATTTTTGTAAGGAAAAAAATGGAAGCCCGCTAGCTCGCGGGTTACCTGGCCCGCAATTAAAGGGCGTGTACGGGGTCACAATTAGGCCCTTTTAAGCGGGGGGGCCTTAGTCTACCTTGGCCCGTTGGGTAAAGTTATTCTTCTTGGCCCGGCCCATGTCCGGCCCGAACCCGGAAATGACCACCTCTAGTAGGATGTACCAAATCGTAAATCTCAAAAACGTTATGCTTTATTTAAATGAAAGTCAAAACAAAAGTCTACAAATCAAAATACAACTCAAATCCAAAAGTATAACTCGCGTCTAACAAGTCCAAGTTCTAGTGACAAAACAAGAAGAGATGTCAGGCTAGATGTAACTACCAATTCCCAGTGCAAAGTTCTGATTGCATATGCATATCATCGTCACATCTACTCAACACCTATTAGCCATACGCTAGAAATATCGTATGGGTTACGGTAGTAAACAAAACAACAACAGTTAGTTTACATGTACATAATCAATATCATATGCATTAACAATATCATCGTCATACATCATCGGCCCATCAAATAACGCACCAAAACCACCAATTATGGGTCCTACCGCAATATGTCATCTCTGACCCAGGTCATAACCACATACATTATTCTGTCCTCCATGGAGGGAACTATGAGGAGCGACCCACATAGTCTATGGAGTGGGTTTCCCGCAACCGCTCTATATACTGAACAGCTCTGAACACCAATAAATCACAATATCATATCCTAAGGTTCCATGGAGATATGCTTGTTGGAATTCATTGAATATTCCTAAATGGTCTTTCATTTTTTGGGCTGTTCAACTACAAAGGCTGCTTACTAATGATAGAATGATGAGGATGGGTTTTGGACAGGGAAAAGACTGCTACATCTGTGGCCTTCATCCTGAAAGTCACTCTCATCTTTTTTACCAATGTCAGTTTAGTACAACTTGTATTCATCTTCTTCAAAGCCATTTGAATGTCTCTTTTGGTCCGAATGATCTGTGGAAATGGTACAAGAGAGGAGGAAACCGTAGCCAGGTTCAAAGGAAGATAATAGTTGCTTGCCATATTGGTCTAACTTATTACATTTGGAGAGTTAGAAACAAAGCGAGAATTGAGTCGCATGTTAGTCATCCCAAATACGTTGTCAAACAAGTCATTGTTGAAGTGATTAATAGATTTCGAAGTAGAAATACTAGCATTTTAGTCAATAGCGATGCTACTTGGCTAGGGCATATTGTTACTTTTTGAGATGCTTGTATTTCTTTTCTTTGCGTTTATCTTGTAATATTTTGATGTAACATTGTTTTGATATTAATATACTTACCTTTCACCAAAAAAAACTCTAATCTACCTGTCACAATCATATCATAATAGACATCAACCATTCACATACACATAAAACGAATAGGGCCAACCTGCCTATTAGCAATATTAACATAAGTAAGCTCACACAAGAAAGTTAGAAGTCCTCCTCTACAAAGTCACCACTTAATATAACCCAATAATATAAATTACTACTCATTACCACCAAATCCTACTCATTACAACTATTTTCTCCAATTCTTATACTACCAAGTCAATATACCATAATCTAGGTCAAATTACCCAAGTTCTATACTAATAATCATTAAACTATTATCGACAACATTTTTAATCATTTTATATGATATTCAACCACAATTCCATCATCTAATACAATTTTCCCTAATTCTACTCTAGTAACAATAATCTAACTCAAGCTAATGAATATAATCTAATTTAAACAATATAACTCAACTTAATTACGTAAATCTCAGCCTACTAATCAATCTAATCAGCTTAATTAATTACTCTAAATCTAAGTTAATAGAAGATTAAAGGAAATCACAAGATTAGAGATGAAGATGACTTACAAGATTGAAAAGGATTAAAGAGAGATCTAGAAGATGGATCTTCTCAACAAATCAAAGAGCAAGATTAAGGAGTACTTAGAGATTTTATGAGAGGATTTATGTTACTAATAATAATTATTAAGGATTAACGAAAGATAAGAGTCCTATTTATATGAAATCGGTCCACCATTGAAATTAAAAACAGAGTTGTTGTATACGACACTTACTCGGTCGAGTAATCTACCCACTCTGTGACACCCTCAAATTTGCGGAAAGAAAAAAAATTATTAAAATACATAATGAAGGTGTCTGAAATAAAAAGGGTCATTACAATACGGAATAATATTCTACAAAAGAAATATACAAGACGGGAGACATATCTCCCGTATAAATACGGAAATGAAAGAGTGTATAATAATATACAATCTAAGAACCGAATATAGGTCCAAGGGAATACTTCGCTCGCTAGCTCGTCAATGTACCCAAAGTATGCATTCACCACCTGTTCGACCGCATTAAATATAAACACGGAAGCCACAGTCAGTGGGGAGTAACTCCGAGTTCTCCCAGCCACGAAATGTCGAGTTTAATGAAACATGAATAACATAAAAAGCAATGTATTGGAAAATACAAAACTTAAACATATATTGATATGCTTTCATGTTATGAAACAGAGAACTAACAAATAACCTAGCATGTGAAAGCTATCATGTGAGACCGATAATAAACTATAACTCGAGGTAGGGAAG